>WTXE01000080.1:0-128465 GCA_022496225.1 Russula aff. rugulosa BPL654 | reverse complement strand
CGGTGCACTTTCTGTATTTTGCGACACCAGCCAAAAAATAAATTTTACGCGAGTGCGATAATTTGCGGAATTGTGACCGTTCGGGACAGTTATCGCACTTGAAAATAAATTTTGTCCGAGTGCGATAACGCCCGAGTGCCCCGCCAAAAATAAATACAGGTCTAGACATGTATTTGTCGCACTCGCGCGCGTGACGTGACGTCCTGTTACAGCCCCCATAACATGGTATCTAGATATTCAGTGATTACGGGATTAGCCGAGATTCACGCGCACGCACCATGGGTACACATCTTGGATTGCAGTTACAGTACAACTATGAATATATCGCTAATTTCTCTTCAACAGAGACATTCCGTGGATCACCCAGACCAGCTGACGAGCCGGAGAGCCTGTAATAAGGGAAACTAACCCTACAAACTCCCGGGGGTTGGCAACAAGTAACTCAGAAGTAAGTCGGGGTGTGAAGCGTCGCGAGTAATCTTGCAGGTCTCCGCGGACTACTAAAACTTAACGGAATGTCCGTCTAAGCTGGGGACGAGTATACCTTGCGCCGATAAAGCCGCGCACTGGTGCAGCGGTTCCGGGAGCTGAAACGAGAGGCTACACTGAGCCAGAGAGAATGTAAGCGCGGCCTATCTTGCACGCGCGTGCGCGTCTTTTTACTTCGTAAATGTGGCTATATTTAACCAGAAAACGCGCCTATGAAACTGCTAAAGGCGCGGACGCGTGCAGCACACTCAGGAGGACGAAGGGGAGCTGATTCGAGATGAAGATCTCACGTTTCAAGTCACACTGCTCACGTGTCGTAACGCTTTGTTGTGTTTGACCCAAAAAGGAAAACTAAATTTATTTTAAGCGTTCGGGGGTAAAATTTATTTTGAAAATACAGAAAACGTTGTCGCACTCGCCCACCCGGGCGAGTGCGACAACTTCCGACAGGATATCGCACGCGGAAGTGCACCGAACGGACTCTAAACAACGGAAGAATATAAATCGTGGTTGCATGAGTTCAGTTGGTTGCGAATGCACAATGAATTAAGGACAGCAGTTGTTCGAATCGCCCCATTGAAGACTCGTTCGAATCACAGTCGCAACCAATGGTTCAAAACTCGTTTATAATTAAAAAGCCCCGGTTTCAGCAACTCCGGTTTCAAACCGACCCAGGGCCAAATCGCATCCAAATTTGGCAAAACCGGCGTTATCGAAACTAGACCATGAAACCGGAGTTGCTGAACGGGCCCGCAGTGACTGTCCAAGGTGTACGCTGCCGAGAATGAGATTGGAACTTGGAAGGAAAGAATTTCCATGTGGCCTGCCGTTACTTTCTTTGCGCTTCAATTTCTCGTGTTACTATCTCAAGGGTCTCCTTTCTTTTCATCGAGAAGTTGGATTGGGAACGGGTGAAGAGCTGGACGAGAAATTCTTGCAGCTATTACCGTAACTTAGACTCACTGCCTTCATGTTAGGCGTCTAGTGGCGCTTAAGCGCTTAAGAGCCCACGTTACGCCACCACCAGCCAATCTCCTCCTCGTAACTTACCTCGTTTCTTCACTTCTTTAAGCCCCACTGGAAGACATACATTATACGCACCTTTCAAACAGACACAGTCATGTAGACGAACATACGCCAGGTTCGGTGGAGGAAGTAGAGATGGGCCTTCTTGCGGGCGACGAACACGCGTCTCGGTTCCGTGAAGACCTCGGGGACGGGGGTGAGGATGAGGACGAGGGTAGGGACGAGGACAGCGAGGAATCGCGTTCAGAGGTGGCCCAGGCTATGCGTAGTGACGTGGAGATGAAGGCGCCACTCACGAGGGAGGACAAGAAGGCGATGGCGCTGTTGATTGTCCTCTGTGCGTCCACCTTCCTGACATTCACCTACTAATACTCAAGCCCGTCTTTGCTGATTGCCCGTAATGGTCCTAATGGACGCGTTTTTCCCTTGTCGCCACCTCCACCTTGACAGATATAATCCAAGGTGTTCCTGTGAGTTCTACACATACACACGCGAAGAAACACACGTGCTCAAAGGCATTACCTCTGATGACATTTTTTATCATATATCTTAGCTCGGCCTAGCAATGGGTGCGCGCGTTCATCCAACCCTACTATTACGGGCTACCACGTGCGGATTAACTGAACTGATTCCCCATGCTATCTTTAGAAACGTTACCGTTTCTACTGCGAGAACGCCTCTCATACTCCAAGATTGCAATATTTTCGTTATGTAGCTATCCATACTCGCTCAAACTCCTCTGGTCGCCAATCGTCGATTCTTGTTTCTTCCCCTCCATTGGCCGCCGACGGTCATGGATCATACCCATGCAAACCATCCTGGGCTCGTTGATGCTCTGGATGTCCTTTAACGCCCAAAGACTCTTAGACAACGTTCGTACTCATCTGTATTGAAATCATAATTCGGGGATCGGCCACTTACCGCTGACTTGTTCGCGCGGAGGCGTCACAGGCCTTAGAACATATATATATATTGACTATTGTTTTCACGTTGCTTGTTGTCATCGCGGCCACGCAAGGTAATGTAATCCTCGGAGGTACTCTAAGTGCGCGTCAGTCTGATCTATAACTCTTCATAGACATTGCGGTAGATGGTAAGCCCTCGCACTGCTCTTCTATCTGTTCGATGCTCAAGTAAGCAGGATGGTCCCTCACCCTGTTATCGCGAGAAAACCTACCTTACGCCTCGACATGCCAAACGGTCGGCCTAACCATAGGATGGCTGATGTCGTTCACCGTCTTCCTCGCCCTTAATAGCGAGGCTTTCAGGTATGCCAGTGGTGACCCCATGATTAAAATGTGTTGATCTGATGCCATACGACCCAGCGCGAGATGGGGTACACCGATCCTGACCCTTGGCGCATACCTTAGATTTTGGAGTATCGTGTGCTTCGGTGTTACGTCGTGGTTAGTCTTGGTTCAAAGAGAGGTGGGGTATGGTATACCGTTGTGGCGCACACCCTGATGAATCCCCTTCAGCGTAAGGAAGCCCTCACAGAAGAAGAAACTAACATTATAAGCGTCTACAAGAGTATCTGGACCGTCTCGCGGCTAAAAAGTTTCCACCTTCAACAAGTCAATCTTAAAACGCGTGCTAATCCCAGAAACTAGGTGTCCAATCGTTTCTTATGGTCCTTCTCGTCGCCAAAATCGGCTTCGCCGCGCACAACGCGGCCACATCACTAAAAATGGTCGAAAAGGGCCTTGGAAAGGAAGATTTTGGGGTGGCAGTCTTGCTGGACTTCCCCATCCAGCTCGTATTTAGCTATTTCGTCGCGAGTTGGTCGCGCGGAGAACGCCCGCTGCGTCCGTGGTTATGGGCCTATTGGCCACGTTTCGTCTTCGTATTTCTGGCGGCCGTTGTCCTGTGGAAATTCCCTGCGCCCCCGATAACTACTGGCTTCTTCGTGTTCTTGGTTATTTTCCGAAGTTTCGGAGAGATGGCAGGGTCAGTTCGTTCACGGACTATCGCACGTTGTTGTTAGACCCAGGTACTATCGCAGCACAACACAATTCGTCTCTATCGGTGCATGGAATGCTATTATCTCGGACCCTGTGATTGGTGGAACATATATTACAGTTCGTGCCCTTTGTATCCATTGAGTCCGGTCACTTATTGAGTTTTGGCAGCTTCTCAATACGGTTACAAATCTTGGCGGCACTTGGCCTAATTTCTTTGTGCTTCGAGGTATAGCAGCATGCGATGATCATCACAACCATCTGACGTCCCTTCGTACTGTACAGCTATAGACTTTTTCACCATCGCTTCTTGCGAAGTAGATGGAGACAGCGCTTCTCAACTGCTAAAGGTCCGTCTACTTCCAATTAAGACTTGCTCTCGCTAATCCATATGTATTGTAGGGGTTGAGTGCGTCTCCGAAGAGGGAAGGGCCATGTGTACTGCTGCTGCAGGGACATGTGTCATGGAGCGGGACGGCTATTATATCACAACAGGCGTATGTCTTGTGGTCGGTGTATTATTCTTCGTGGGGTACATCTCGCCCACCATAAAGCGGTTACAAGGTCTGTTCGGCCGTCGCCATCCATCGTCGACGACAATGTTACTGATATGTTGCTTTCGTCGTATAGCCCTACCTTTGACCAAGTGGCGGATTGCCATTCGATGATGAATCTAGTCTACCTACGGTAGTCATGACCCCAATTTTATTTATATATTTTCTTTGGCAACGTAGACGAGTAAAGATAGAGTTCACTGTACCGATGCCTGGCGCCTTAATGTACAGTATCAACCTCCACCACCAGTGGCTTGCCGACCACGTCGGTTGAGTTGGTCAAAGTGATCTTGAGGGGGGATGATCAGATCAGGGACGTGATGAAATAGACTTCAGTATTTTCCCCGCGAATCTAGTAGAAACTCCGATAAATGAGAGGGTAGAGTGTTTACAAGTGAGTGTTTACTAGTAGTACAGTGTTTTTACATCATCGTCAAAGCGCGCGCGGCCGCAGACCTCGCAACCACCCCTGCTGTCATCTCCCCACTGCGACGGTTCGCTTGAGCTAAGAGCTCAAGACCGACTCGGAGGCATACGTGAAAAATGAATGCCTGGCACGGAAGGAACTTGTTGACCGTACATCTCGCGCCCCTCGCCAGGTGATGGTTCCTCGCGGGGCAATCCACTATTCATCGGTCGCCCAGTCCGCTCGCTTCTGAAGAGCGTCCCTCCTAAAGGCCTGGCAATCCCGAATGCCAGTGCTTGGTAGGCCTCACATTCGACGTGCGTACTGTGAAAAAAAAGCGAGTGTGAGTCCATGAAGAAAGAAAGAAAAGAAAAGGAAAGAAAAGGAATAGAAAAGATGTTCTCTTGATCTCACCAGTCGCATGAAAACGCCATCCTTACGGACCCAGCAGCCAGCATGTCGCCGCCGCTTCTTTGGATTCGTCGCAGTTCTCCGGCTTTTTGCTTCTTCCCGTGGCGCATGTCCTCCGAGTCCAACCGTCTTTTCCGCCCAACTCCTCCTCCGCCGTGCGCGGAATTCCCTCGAGGCTCGCTCAGGTTCAGCGTCTCCCGCACCGGCACCGCCAAGCGGCAGCGCGCCAAACTCCTCAATATCCATCACTCTTCTCTTCATATCCTCCCACGCTCGCCTTGCATCTGCCCCCCCTTCCTCCCAGGCCCCGTCGGCCGCCGAAGAATGCTTCGTCGTCTTCTCCTCTGCCACTACTCTCTCTTGCACTTCCGCTCCAAAGATCATCGATTTGTCGTCAATTGCGGCCTCGGTACCGAGCAACGACGTTCCCACCAGATTTGCCACGCTATAGCATTCTTCTTCAGCAGAGTCCCCATTTGCAATATGGCGTCTATCAGCGCCTCTATCGTGTCCCCCGGTTGCGATGTGTTCTTGTTCCGCTTCTTTTGCCCTGGACTGGGTCCCATGAAGAGGTGCGGCCACATGGTCGTCGTAACGCGGGCTCTGCGGCCTTTCTGATCCAGGTCGCTGAGCGCCACTTTCCTCGATTAGTGGTGCGTTAACACTGACGGCCCCTTCCGATGATGGCTTGCTTCCCGACTGTGAGAATTTCGTCGTCGCCGGTGTCGCCGTCATCGTCATCGTCGCCGTCGCCGTTGTCATCTTGTCGTTCCATATGGTGTCTCTTGCCTCTTGTTTTGGGACATTCTTTGTGTGCACCTGGCACGATCGGCCGCGTACCATGTTCCACGGCGACGTAGTAGTGTCCCGTGAGGATGGCTGGGACTTGCTCCGTGCTGGTGTTTGCCGAGCAACTTTGTCGTTACTTGGCCAGTGGTTCTCGTACGCATCGTTTGGTGGGTAGATGCAGAGAAGGCCTCGGGCACTTGAGCTGATCGTGTGCAACTTGGTGCGAAAGCCAGTGGACCGTGGTGGCGTTCTCGGGGTGCTTGGGAAACTCCCAACAGATTCTCCTCTGCTCTCATGCTTCGTAGAGGTCATCCTGTGAATAGCGGTTGTCTGTCTGAGGCAGAGGGGGAAGGAAAATGAGACAAAAGGGAAATGGGAGGGAGAATGGGATTGATGAACTTGCGCAGTCTTAACGACTGTGATGTACCAAGGGGACCGCAAAGATGACAGACGATACGTCTCGTCTCTATAGATAAGGATTTTGACTCGTTCGGTTGGCATTTTCTGACGATTAACTTAATTTTACAGTACAGTACCAATTGCCGCGCCGTTTCTAGAACGTACATCATAGTACCCGCCTCCGTTCTTGGTTCCCATGTCAATCAGCAGCTGAGTAATTGTAACCGAATGATGCAAGTGTAGGATCTAAGGACAGCGATGACTAAATTAAACTGCTTTTGCGAGGTAGATCAGGTCCGGGTTCAAATATTGAGGCGGTAATTAGAACGTTGCCGTTTCAAGAAGATTTCTAGGACGGAGGACCTTGTCGTGTCCTTAACGAGAACCTTTAATCGGCTACTGAACTTCGCTTCCAGGCTGCACAAACTGATAGCTAGCACATGGCCACGCACGCCGCAGGCCATCAACAATCACCACTTTTGATCCAAGGCGTACGCCTTCCTGTATCTGCCAAATATGTCACATACTTTTATACGGATGCGTACAATGTAGTGGATCATGAGAAATATGACTGATAGCCATAAGTCAAGTTTGCTGATGCCCGTTGTCATGCTCTCATACTACGACTCGACGACCCTGCGTTCCAATCATCGATCAAATCAATTTATCAGTTCGCTTGTGAGCACGTGTCGATGATGCACGTGTCAGTTGTGTCGGGTAATTAAAAAAAAAGGCTGGTTCAATCCAGGATCGAACTGGAGACCTTCTGTGTGTAAGACAGAAATCATAACCACTAGACCATTGAACCATGACTGAAGTGAAATTTGGGAATGTATGTCATGGTGGGTGTGATGATCATCTCAAAGAGGGCACGCGGCGTTGTCCGATTCACTAAAAGTTATGTCGTCGCTGTTATGGCTGCCCACCACGATATGTGCCTTCCTCATCCCCTTCGCCATCCGCCTCCTCCCAATGTTCCGTAACCCCTCAACCGGTCCACACCCAAGACCACCACCCGCCCCGACCCCACTCCGCACCCCGATCTCCGCCCTCCTCGCGCTCTACATCCTCTACACACTATACACCCTCGTCTTCGCCCGCCCCCCAAACCTCTTCACGTCCCTCCGCCTCCCACTCAACGCACCCCAATCCAAGATCCACTCTGCGCTCTTGCTGCAGCACCTGCGACAGCTCCCGCCGATGAGCGACAGGCATTGTCCGCGGCTGCAGCGGCTGCGAATAGTGGCGGTACAGCGGTACCAGTGCTCCCGCCCGCTTTAGAGAAGATCTTAGCGCGTCTGGCATCATCAGATGTGCGTACGATACTTGTCCGGTGCGTTCCAGAGTCCGGTTTCTCCGCGATGTGTTCGCATCATCGTCGTCATCCTTGTCGTCCTTGGATTGATTTAATCATTTTAAAATTTAATTTTGAACCGTAGTTACGGCCAGCGCGTCATTCAGACCTGTTCTCATTGCGTGACGGAGGCAGATTATGCGCTACACGCTCTTCCGCCCGCCTTACTCTCATACACCCTAGCGGCGGCCATGCTCGGCTCCGTAACAGTGCGCGGGTCAGCACGCGAGTCTCGTCGTAATATAGGTCTCATGTTACTTGTCTTCGCTGCGCTGGTGGAGTCTTATTGGGCCTATACTGTTCCGATCCGCATTCCCTCCCGTCAAAAACTGCAAAACGGTTCTCGCGATGAAACCATCATGGTTTGTGCCATTACTCCATTTTTATCTACTCCAAACACACTCATCACACGCACTCACCCAATCACAGTGGCACGACACTCTCTGGTTCCTCCGGCACGCCCTCTTCCTAGCCCTCCCACTCACAATCCACCTCCTTCCCGCGCCACCCTCAACACCAAAACTACTCACGACCCTAACCCACCTCTCCAAAACCGCCGATGCCCAACTCACCCACATACACTTCCTCCGCCTGAGCACAGCAGCCACCCAACGCATCCCCGAACTGCGCACCCGCGCCACAGCATTCTGGACACGCGAGCGCTCCATAGGCGCTGCTGTGCGCCGCGATGCCGATGTGCGCGACGCTGCGGAACGGGTCGGGTTGGGTATTGCGCCTTCGGAGGAGAGGTCGTTGTTGGGTTCAAGGGATTATGCTGAGGCCCAGAAACCCGCTGCGGGTGAGGCTGAGCGTCGGCCGGCCGGTCGGGAAGGCACGTTGCACAGGGCTGCGCGAGGAGCGGTGGCAGCTCTCAAAGAGGCGGTGTTACGACTGCCGCCGCAAAATGGTGGAGCATAGTAATACGTGTACTGTATTGCATTAGAGCTGTGCAGATACCTTTCATGTATGCATACACACAAAAAAACTCAGTCATGGCTGTTCTTTCTTCCCTTGTTCGAGACGATACTGTGAAGAGAATTGATGATGCATATGCGTATGCGTCCATCGCATTACTACCGTTACCGTAAAGAAAAATTGCGAAACGTCCGATAACATGACATGACACATACTGTAAAACGAGAAGAAAAGGACAATGATGGACGTGACGAGAGACACTCTACTGTAATACTACTGACTCGGTATTATGTCAAGAATGGAGTGGCGAGAAGGCGGGACGGTATAAGAGGTTGAAAAAAAAAATCATGCAATAAAACGTTGGAGGTGGGGGTGGGTGGGGTGGTATGGGCTTACGATCCTGATGAGGGCAAGGGCACCGAACCACCATCGTCATTATCATGACCCTCTCTCGCATCAGCAACCTCGTCCTCGTACTTGAGTTCAGCCTCGAGCGCAACTCTCCCTGCCTGCGAAAGTGTCGGTACGCCACTCGTTATGTCCTTCTCAAAGTACTTGGGCACAAACCTAGAAAAAGGAAAAGACCATGCAATCAGCACATGCTCACGGGGGAATTAACCCCTCCTCGCCCTCCAGAAGAGAGGGAAAGAGAGGTAGAGGGGAAATTGACGCACTCCACTCCACGCCGTTTCCGCTCAGCTGCCTCGTCCCGCTGACGCTGTTCGATAACATGCTTCGCGCGCGTCGCCTCTCCAAATTCCTTGCGTAACAATCCATTCGTCACGCTCTCCCACAACCTCCTGCTCTCCGTCGAATGTTGCTTCGATATCGGTCGTACCATCTTGGGCACTGAGCGCAACGGCGACAGATCTATTAGCGTCATCCACTCTTCTTCCTCTTCGCTCTTCTTAAGTGCCTTGCTGCTCTTCGCGGGCGATGTCGATGATGAGGACGAGGACGAGGAAGACGAACGTCCCACTGAGCCTGAGGATCCTGCTGCTGCTGCGCGGGTGGAAGTAGAGGCGTGACGCCAGCGCACCACGTTACGCCAGCATCCCTCAAAGTACGCTTCGGCACAGGCGGGCGGAACGTGCTTGACTTTGGTCCATTCTTCGTGCTCGTGCGAGGATGGATCGTACCGGTGTATGACTCCCTCGACCAAAAAGTGAGGCTTGCCAAGCCAACTCTAAAACCGTGATGATCATTCGAAACCGTGACGGCGGTGCACAAAAAAAGCAGAATGCGCACCTCCTCTTTGTACTCCACGATAGTACGCAAAAATTCTTCGTCGCCGACGCCAGAACCTCCCGTGCAGGTTATAATCGTGCTCTCGTGCACAGTAGCGTAAAAGCTGCCTCGCAGCACACCGTTGACATGCGCGACGGGATGAGTGATCTGATAGCGTTCGCCTGCACCGTGCCCGCCATCCAGCGAAACAAACAAGCCCTTATTCATGGCGCCCGAGGACACGCGCACGCTAGTAGACGGAAGGACCCGGACGGAAATTTGGTCAATACCCGATAACGTTATGTGTCGCGAGGGACATGCGGCAACATAGGCACTGATGGGCGGATGATGCGAAATCTGCTCTGTCAGGTATGCCAGCCGTAGAGTACCGGCGGTGGTGGACATGGACGTCGGCGGGGAGTTCGTCGAGCCCGAACCCGACTCGCCCGTGTGCGTCGTCGAGGCGAGGGAGAGGTTCGAGAGCTGAGCTGAGACGTTCGATTCAACGACGGTCGAGGGGGTCGTTTTGTCTACTGCGGGCGAGGACCAGCCTTTCATGGAGAGTAGACTCCCAATTCCGCCGACGCGCCCCGATTTCAGTGGACCCTTTCCTCCTTTGTTTATTGACCCCGTCGTTTCTGAATGCGGGAGTTGGGTCTTTGGAGGTGGTGAATCGACATGGTTGGTGATGATCGGAGTTCGGTCGTCAGGGTCATAAGAGATCGGAGTAACGTCCCAGTGCATGCGGAAGTGCTCGCCAAGAACGGAATTGTATGGCTTGCATGGTTTGCCGCGCTGCGAGAAAAAGCTCAGTAGATGAATGAATGAATGGCAGTGGGAAGGCTGTGCGAATGAAAGCGACGTACAAGGTGTTTGATATCTTTCGAAAAAGTGAAACGCAGAACTGCCAGCATGCGATCGAGGGGGTCCTCATGGTCGTTGATCCTATACGCTGCATTCAACGAAAGGTGTAGCATAGGGTAGCTAGCACACGTACGTCACAAAGAGGTCTGGTCTGTCTAGGTAGTGCCAATATTCAAGGTTTGGTATTGGTTCGAGCAATGATGCGGGTAGCGAGAGACGCCTAGCAAAGAAAAGAAAGGGATGGTGGTGCGGATGAGGGCGAGTGGCAGTAAGGCGGAAAGCGACGCTCACATTGCAGCGAGGTCCTTGACACCGAAAGAGCGCTTGACGAGCTGTACTATCATCCTGAGCTTGCCACCCTCCCCTGTATCGTCTGGTACGTCGATTGCTGCTGCCTGAGCATCTACCTCGGCCTCATCCATATCTGTTGTCGGAGGAGGGGAATTGAGAGAAAGAATGTCTTGGGGTTGTTGTGAGTCCATTGTGAGCAACGCTCAATGAACAGTCAGCGGATTCGGCAAAGTAGAAAGGCCGTCACTTTCTATTTTAGGACAGTTTTCATTCGGTACTGTAATCTACTACAACTACGAGAATAACTTGTTCACAGACGTGTTTCCTTCCTGGTTCTTCTTCAGAACCTGTTCATCAACACGGTCAGCGCATTTGCAATGACGGATACTATTCACACAAACCTTGGCAACAGCAAATTCGAAATCTTCCTGTGTAACATGTTGTCTCCGCTCACGTAGCGCATACATCCCTGTTATATATCATCTTATCACCAAGTAAAATCTTCAAAAGGCAAATACGAACCAGCTTCGGTGCAAATGCCGCGGACTTCCGCACCTGAACACTGTCCCATCTTCTCGGCAAGTGCCCGCAGATTGATACCACGCTGAAGGGACATCTAGACGCATGGCGAAAAAAAAATCGCGTCTCCACTTCAGCATCCGAACACTTCGAGATCGAGACCAGCCACACCAACCTTGCGCGAATGGATCCGAAGAATGGCAACACGCGCCTCTGGCCCTGGCGGTGGAAACTCGATCTTCCGGTCGATTCGCCCTGCGCGCAGTAGCGCCGAGTCAAGGATATCTTGTATGGGAATAGTCAGGCAACCAGGAAGCTCAGATAAACACGCAAAACCGAACCTATTCGATTTGTGGCCATAATAACCTTAATGTTCTTCGTCGACTCGAACCCGTCAAGCTGGTTCAACAGCTCAAGCATCGTGCGCTGTACCTCCGAGTCGCCACCGCCGGAGCCGCTTTCCCCACGCGAGCTCCCAATAGAATCGATCTCGTCCATGAAGATAATACTGGGCGCGTGCTCGCGCGCCATCACGAACAACTCGCGCACCATCCGTGAGCCCTCACCAATGTATTTCTGTACCAGCTCGGACCCGGACACGCGTATGAACTTGCAATCCGTGTGATGTGCCACCGCCCGTGCCAGAAGCGTCTTTCCCGTTCCCGGTGGGCCATATAGTAGTACACCCTTGGGCTGCGCGATCCCGAGCGCCTCGAACAATTCTGGATGTTTCACCGGTAGCTCGATCACTTCTTTAATCTCCTTGATTTGCTTGTCCAGCCCGCCAACCATCTCGTACGTGCTGTCCGGCACCTTCTCCACCATCATCAGCGAGACCAGTGGGTCGACCTTGTTCGGCAGGACCTTATGTAACGTGTACGAGTCGGAGCGGAGCGCAACGCGCAGCGTTGGCTTTAGTGCCGCAATGTCGATATCAGCTGCAATGTCCACGACTTGTCCATCCGTTTTGAGCATCGCCTGCAGAGAAAAGAAAGAATAAGAGCGAAACGCACTGTATTTTCCTTCCGGTTGCACTTTCACCAACACTTTGTTCTTTCCCATTATCTTTACCACTTCTCCGACATAGCTTCCGGGCTCGTGAAGTAATTGCAGCTCCTCTCTCAAGAGTCGCACTTAGATACCACGATAGAAGCGAGAACTCAGTGCCCTCGATACGGACGGGGAGACTGAGGACTCACCACGCGCGTTCAGGGCATTCCGTTGCGCCTCTAAGCGGCGCAGATTCTGCGTCTTTTGGTTGATGAGAAGCTCGGCTGCTTCTATCTTCGTCTGATAGTAAGACTTGATTCCACCCACAGGTGTAGGTGCTTGTACGGCGACGGTCATGGTTCGAGAGACTGCGTGCGAGTGCGAGACAACACTCGTCGAGCGGACGCGTACGCACTTCGCCATTAGTGACACATGTGACACAATCTTGTCACTCCGTCACACCTGCCGATATAAAATGCGCTCGGATCGATTTGGGCAGTCTTACTTCATCCCCAAAGAGAACAGTCGTATTCTTTCCGTGTGGATGACGATTGTTCAAATCCCAGTCTGCATCATAATTCAGGTCGCCCAGACACATCGGAAACCTCGTAGGGGATTGTAAGAGGTAGCGCGTCCGCCATACAGCCCCACCCAAATTTCGCTACTGCCACCAACATAATCTCCGTATATGAAATTGGCATTGTATATGGTTATTATGTTGGTTGGCACTAGCGTCCTGCCAAAGTAAATTGATTCTGTGAGTTCTGTTGGTTTCCTCTCTACTTCTACCTTTTTCGCTTTTCTTGCGGCATTGGCCCAGGTACTCGGCTCGGACGTTTGGCTATACAGTACTGTTTACAATGAATGGGCGCGATGTGGGTGGCGTACTAGTCGGGTGCAAATATACAGGACTAAATATACAGGACTAATGCATGCACGCTCCATACCACCATGTCGAAAAAAAGCGAGGTGACAGCTGCAGTACCCCGTTTCTAGCCCGAAGGGATTCTCCCGTCCCGAACCAAAGTCCCGGCCAGTCCGAGTCATCGTGGTAGCAAGACCAATTTGCGGGACCACTCGGCGTGCGATCATGATCATGATTTCTTATCGTTTTTATTTTAAGTGGTGCTGTAGTTCCCAGAGCATCTAACTATTAGCCTTAGCCCCCCTATTTTGCACCCCGATGGGCGCTATACGCCGATACAGTATTATGTGGCATATGCGTGCATGCGTGCACGCTCGCTAAAGATGGTGGCACCCTGCGCGCTGCGGCACGGGATCATCTAAGGGTCCCTCTTAGTCCGACAAGCCGCGATCTTGACTGCCTCAGGCTATAGGCTTCTACCGAAGGGCTCTAGACTCCGCCTCATGGGCAAACACTGCCCCAAGTGAACGTTGGAACGGGACAGTTTTGGTCCCGTCTTCTGATGGGGGGTATTGTGTGATACAGACTCACGAGCCGATCCTTGTTGATAAAGACATCTATCACCTAGTTCCGCTCAGTAATCGTTGCATCGGAGTGTCCGCCAGCCGTATAAAGCCCTCACTGCATACGCCCACCCCGATCGGCACCCTCACATCGGGTTTTGGGGTACTGCTTAGAATAATCCAGTGAGAAAGTCGGGAAGCGCCAGAATCCCCGCTACTAGCCGGCACTACTGTAATGATTCCTGACATGAGGCGTTAGGGTATCATCTAATCTCTGCAAGAGCGAGCGTCGAGACCAAGGGAGTAAATAGTTAAATGCACTTATGCACACATGATAGGGGTCCCGAAGTGCCATATTACCATATTACCAACCATACATATCCTACGCGTATGAAGTATAACAATTATGGAAAAAGAAAATAGTTGCCCAAGGTAAATACATTCCGATCGTGCGTGTTGTCAATGCTTTTTGATTGGCCTCGGGAGAAATCCCAAGCCCACGTTGCCGTTTCACATTCCATACTTCCGTTTTATCGCTGCCCATCCCGGCGCAGCCGCACCTACCATCTCCACAAATCGATCCATGTCGTGCTCGGGGATGCGATTAATGTCGATGCTGTTCCAATAACGAGTCATGATGAAGACAATGTCTTGTGCGTCTCGTTCAGATCCTCGACTGGATGAGGGATGACATCAGGCCATCAGAAGTGGAGCATGAGGAGCAAGGGCGTAACACGTAACGTACATCATCCACGAGTTCAATTTTGCCCGTACGAATTCGGAAGTGGTCAGGAATGGTACCCGACTGACGATTGCCACCGTGAGCGCATCGAGGCGTCGCGGACCAGACTCTCCCGCCGCCAGGATTTCGATCTGCATGGTTGAGGGTGACAAGCGTGTCAGTACGAACACTGGCTTCTGCAAATAGATAAAGAGGGAGCTACCTCTACTTGAGGGATGCAACGGCTGTATTTTACGTGGAGCCTGCGCGAAAAAACGCCGACAGTTCAGTGGGATCGACTCAGGCCAGAGACGGAAGTGTATTAGAGTCTACCGATTACTCCAGGGAGAGGGTGTTATGGATAGGTCCGCGTTGCCGGTCAGTGCCTGCCTGACGCGACGAAACGGGTGTACTGTCCCGCCTTCGACGATGCAAAAAATTTCCTGTACGATGATGAGGTCACAAAAGCCGTTCCGTCCGAGAACGAACGACGTAGAAATCTTACGTCGGCCTGCGGGCTGTTCTTGAGCACGGCAACGAAGAGGCTGCCATGGAAAGCGTGTGGAACACCGTTCGCTCGAAGAGCAAGAGAGAGGGCACTGGCAGCTTCCAGGAGTCGACGCGTCTCAGACATTGCGGGGAAAAGGAGTAAGAGGATTTCCGTTTGCCAGTCATGATATGGATATGGGCAGGAGGGCTGAAAAGCGCCAACTCTATCGAGAAGGGCCGGGAACGCACGGCACGGTGAAAGTGAACTATCATGGGTGTTTGTCTGGCACAGCACGGAAAAAACAAAAACAAGCAAGAAAAACGGAAGTTTGTTCAGTCTAGATGCCGGAACGGACTGCCCCCGGATGGTGGAGCTTGTACAGAAGGAGCAGGAACACCTCATTTATCCAAGGGGACCCCGTCCATTTGGTCACATGTCAAGCACGGCTACGTTGTAGGTTAATTTCGCGCAGACGTGGGGAGGGGGTGGGGGTGGTGCGTGCCTGAAAAGATCAGCATGGGATCAAAAGAAATTGCGTTTTTCTCCAATGGGCATCACGTCGTGTCTCGTGAACCACTTCAATGGTGCGAACGTGGGCGGCTCCCCTCAGGTCACATGACCAGAATAGGCCTCCACGCCCATTCCAGACCGTCAACGCGCCCCGCCAGTGCTTGCTCTTGTCCGTCACGGTCTCTCGCCGCAGCTCGCCGCAAATACAAGTCCCGTAAGCCGTGCACATGGGACTTGCCTCCTTATGCATATCCAATAGGGTGCATTTTATTAACCGCACATTGCGGTCCGTGTACGGCAGGGGCAGTCGTGCCATCCGATCATCATCATCCTCGGCTTTCGCAGCAAACCCACCATGTCGTCATGCATCACCACTCTCGCCCCAGCGCCTTGCTGGGCCATTTCCAATCAGTGCATCCCGTGGCCACCCCAATGCTCGCGCGTTGTCCTGGGCTGCAAAATTTAATCTTCGCCCTCTTCGCCCTCCTTCAACTCCATCGAATGACGCGGATGCAAACGAGGAGGTGGCCAAGGAGGCCGTTTTGGAAGCGATCAAGGGTCGCCAACAGACGGACCTCATGTTGCGCTGTGAGTCACTTGTCCATCGTGACATGGTTGTTTCGCAAACGTGCTTAAATTCATCTCTACGTAGGCACCATTCTTGACGCAGACGGTACGCCATCCGGATCATACACTCATGATCATTCATCGGGCGTGCCTATCATGCGTGGTTTTATGAGCTTTGCGTCGAGTGGCGCTTCGCGTCAATAACGACGTGCCTCGAGGTTTTTTACCCCCTCCTTGCGAAGCACACGCACCGCCAACTTTCCGGTCAGGCGCTGGGAAGGAAACGTCTGAAATGCATTCTTTGCCTCTCTTTCGCCTTTTTTTTTTGAGTTCATCATCGCTTACGAGCTCGGCTTCTGCCAGGGAACGTGAAAACCATCTCAGGCCAGTTCAGAAGGTCAGATTTGTGTACAGAACATCGTCTAAACGTAAGGACACCTCCCCTTTCAAATGCACGCCTTAACTCAGGTGACCTTTGGCGTCTCGACAGCCGCGAGATCTACGCAAGATTGATTCCAGGATCCCGAACCTCGTCCCTACCATCCTACCCCGGCGCGAAGCCATCCTTGTACATCCTTTTCCGCACTGCCATCTCCCATCGGCTGATCCATCTATTAAATCTTCCACGCCAGGTAAATGTGTTACATATCCGAGCGCTCGTCAAAGCGGATGCCGTAGTTTTGTTCGACACTTACGGGTCCTCTGACTCTCGGCTACATTCTGTGTTCCTTTACCATCTAGAAGTTCGTCCACATGCTCTCCGGTAGTGTCGCATATTATTAATTTCCTCCGTTTCCAGCATAACCTCAAGACGAAAGGTTATGGCCTGCCGTACGAGTTTCGGTATGTGACGGTGTCACAGGATCAGTTTGGCTTTCACCCAACGCCAGCCTTTTAGCGCGCTAGAATCCATATTCATCTCCGTTGTAAGTGCCCTAGAAGCCGAGATGGTGTTCATTCGAAACCTCGTTGGTGGGCTGCTTGCAGAGCTTGAAGATGACATTAACCACGACAAATTCAAACGCCTGTTGCATTACTCCCGACGGTTGACAAGCTTCCAGAATCGTGTGAAATTGGTAACCTCCTATCTTTTGCCGCCCATCAATCCTTCGGACTGCGGTTGATTCGCGTTTGGAACAGGTTCAGGCGGCCTTCAACGAAGTCTTGGAACAAGGTAGGTTTAGTCCGCTGGGACTTGGTTCGGAACCGATGCATAATCTTATCGTGCCTGAACAGATGAAGACTTGGCGGCGATGTATTTGACGGATAGGAAAAACGATGTCCGTCGCCAACTCAGCGATCACGAAGAGCTCGAACTCCTTCTCGAAACATTCTCGAAACAAGTCGAGGAGATGGTGAACGAGGCTGAAAATATCCATGTTCGTGGTTCGTTCTAACCTTTATTGGTGCGCCTCACCTGACGCACGTTTGTCGCTAAGGGAAATGTCCAATCGACCCAAGAGATAGTTGAACTTATACTTGATTCGAATCGGAACGCCTTGCTGGCACTTGATCTGAAGGTGATGAGAATCACTTCACTGCCTACTTTTCTCTGAACGTCAGCTCCGTCTCGAAGGTGTCCATTGGAACCATGGGAATTGGGACGGGAGCTTTGATAGCAGGGTTGTTCGGTATGAATGTGAGCGTTTTTGTGTTCTCCCGCTGGATGGTTCCGCCTTCTAACGGACCTGCCTTCAGCTTACCAGCCACATGGAAGGGCACCCATACGCCTTTGTGGGTATGTCCGTCGCATCGAGTTTCATTGCATTTCTCGTTGCATGGGCTGGTCTTCGAAGGTTCGTTTTTCGAGTCCTCTAAGTCGATCCTACTGTGCCTCATGGATATCAACCCTTTTTAGGCTGGCAAAGATTCAAAAAATCGGGCTCTCGGCATCTAACGGCAGGAAAAGCGCCAGTGGCCTGCCCCTCCCTGTGCGGCAAAAGCGTCCGCAAAACTGGCCATGATATCTTTCACCACTCCACTTGATCTTTGCCACTTATTTAGACATCATCACACGTGTATGACCATGCATATATATATATCCCGACATCAATGCACAACTAGACTCTTACAGTAAATTGGGTTATACAGTAGTAGCGGTGGCAGGTGTTTCACATTGCGTCACAAATCGCGCTGGAGGGGGATATACACCTGCCACTTGTCGGTTAAATATATGAGCCTTGCGCAGCGAGGTGTGTCGCTACGCAGCACTCAGCGCCCCACGGCAATTCTCTCGCAGGACCTCATGCTCCATGAAATCTCGGCACGCGGCGTGGCACTGGAAGAGTCACGAAAAAGAACGAAAAAAGAGACTGGACACACACTGTGGAGTCACCCGCTTATCGAGCGCCACGGCGTGAGTTCCTGGGATATGCTTCTGGGAGGCATGGGCACGGCAAAGATAAAAAAAGGACAAGCTCCGAGTAGTGGGAAGACTTAGTGCTTATATAGCAATCAGTTTTGCGCCCTCGCAAACTGGGAACAACGCCCTGCCCTGCGGAGATGGAGTTTCTCTTCTTCCTTTGTGGAGAGAATCCATGCCGACTGGAACAGACACTCACTAAGTAGTAGTATGGTATGGACCAGGCCGCGCTCGCTCTCCGGAGAAAAGTGCTGCAAAAAAAATTCGCCCCTCCTAGTAACGAGGGTGCTGAGAAGTATGATCTTGGTGTTTTGGTTTCTTTTTTTGGCGATCTGTGGATCAAGTATACTGTAGTGCGTAGAAGGGTCCAAATAATACTCTAATAAGGGTCTGTGCTGGGACATGATAAGGATGAAGAATCGACTGCTCCCCCTCCTCCAAAGTGAAGGAGGACACGGTGCGTGGTGCGTGGTGTATTGGGGGAGGAGAGCGGTCGCGAAAAGTGGCGTGTCCTCCCTACCGTCACGGTATATGAGTTTTAACGCCCACATGGAACAAGAAACTCTTTTTGCGGCTCATACCGAATTATGATCGTACTGCAACGCGAGGCCGCGGTATCACCCAAAAGATCACTAGTGAAATACGGTACAAAGACCATTGGTGCGATCTTCCTTTCCATGTCTCATGGACAGTACAGGTACAGTAATTAATTATGATGGTCACCTGCCAGGGCGGCTCAACGCATGCCATGTACTGTAAATGAAGTCAAGGGTCCACTCGCAGACAGCCTCAGACAGGTTACGACACCGTTGCTCAACGACAGGAATACACACAATCAAATTTGCTGATTGAGGGTCCAGGTACATGGAGACCTGCAGAAAAACTGTACACCGCGGCGCCTGTCGGACCAGTGTCGGTACCGGTCCTTATCTTGGCCAGTCCTTGGCACTTGGGACGGGTGTGCAAATGCGATGCTAGCATCATTTCTGCACTCATGAGAGTCGTTGACGGCCACCATTTTTTACAGTACAGTAGTATGCGAATTATGATTGACAAGCCGAGTCAAGCCCCGACGGGAACGGAAACAATTAGCAGCGTTCAATTGTCTGTCTTGGCTGGGAGAAGTTCGGAGGGGATCGGCCGGGGATCGGCCGGCAAGGGGGATGTCACGAGTTTCCTTTTATGGTGGAAGGGGATATCAAGTTGGGCTTAGTCGCTTGGATGTGTCATTTGAATTGGTCCTCATCAGCTCACCTCTCTCTCAGGAGTGGAACTGCCCCGACGGCGCAGTTTCACTCCTTCCATCACCATCAGCGAAGCGTCCTTTCCTCCTCCCGCTGGCTTCATTGCCCCTGTCGCCGCCCATCCTGTGCTCAGCAGGCCTTTTCTTGCCTCCATCACTGTGCATCCTTTCGAAACGGCCGAGCGTCTATCACTCGCCCTAGTTCGGCAGGAAGTTTGGGGTAAACGTGTTTCCCATCTTTCGTAGGTTTTTTTTTTGGATCACCTTTGCGCCGCTTTGTCGATCTGATATCGCTTGTAGCCTTAGGATAAGTGTCGTTGTCGCTTGAGACTGGTCCACTACTTCTCAAATTGTGAGTTTATCCTCTCGTCTAGAGTCGAACACCCCTAGCCGGCCCTAGGACGCCCGTGGGGTTCAGCTTGCTAGCTGCTAACACGTCTTTTTTCCCCGTCTATTCTCCAGTGACTCGCCAAGTCGTTTCTGCCCGCCCTTGAGCACGTCACTATATCATGTCTATATCCATCTCAACGGTTTCAAGCCCCGTTTCGACGAGTAGCTCGGCAGCTCCTGCCAGCACTTCACCTTCTTTCGTCTGGCAACCGATTGCCGAGATGTTCACGTGTGGTCAAACCAACGTTCGCTGGACGTATACGGGGAGCGCGTCGCCGTTGACGCTCAACATTACGAACATAATGTTACCAGCAGGCTCCTTTGAGTTCCATAGGACCGAGTTCGACCGCCTCGTCTGCTTCATCACTCGTAAGCGCGACGAGTCCTCTGCTAAAGCGACAATACAATGGCTTTGACGGCTCCTACCTACCATCGGTCAACGAGTTCGTGATTGCTGGAATAGACCCAACTGCGAATAATTACACGTGGACCTCTGTTAATGTTCCCCAGGGCTGGTATCAGATATTTGCAATGTCCAAAATACCGTTCAAGCGACCTCGTCTTCGTTTTTCGTCCAGAACGGGACAAACACCAATTGCGTCCCCCAATACGCTGTCGGCGTCCCCGTCCCTTCTACTGGCGCTAGTTCTTCTTCGACGTCACATGTCCCTGTTGTCACGAGTTCTCCTTCTTCCGCTCAATCGGGCCATTCCCATGCGGGTGCTATCGCAGGGGGTGTAGTCGGTGGACTTGCCTTGCTGGGTGTCGTTGCTGCCATCTTCCTTTGCTTCCTTCGCCGGCGCACACCGCGCGCTCGAATCCGTGACGAAGATGGAGGCCGACGGTGGTCTGAGTTATCGTTTAGGAAACGATCCAGCAATAACACCCGATCATCAATGCAGAAGACCTTAAATCCTCATGCCGAACAAACGATCATCGGATCAGACGAAGAAATTAGCACAGTTGGGCACGAAAAGGCGATTGCTACCGCGCAAGCCTTGGCCCACCCTCTTCCTCAACAACCTCCTCCTCAACAACCCGTCCGCTCCCAATCGTTTCGCACCTCCACGCAGACGTCTGGTAGTTACCGTGACGGCCGAGTCACAGCCAACCCAGAACGACCCGGAAGTCGCACGTCGTTCGGTGCTCATCCAGAGGCGATCCCGATGGAGCCTACAAATCTTCAACACTCCCCTAGTCTCACCTCTCCTCGCCGCAAGCCCGCGCCGCGCTATGATGCTGCTATGGAGGCTGGGCAACGCGATGGCCGTTCTTCATCACAGACAACACTGGATCATATCCAGGGTAACTCGACTAATGGTACTCCAGATAGTTTCCATATCCTTCAGCATAAATCTAGCTTCGGGGCCGTGCGTCCGATGCATGTAATGACGTCGGATCCTCCAGCTGCTGTCTCACCATAGCCAGACGTTTCTGCGTGACTGTATGTTCCCTCTTCATTTCCCTTATTTGGTGCTGATGATTTGCATCTTGCTTATTCAAGCGGTCTGCCGGCCGGGCTGAGATTCAATGTCATTCCCTCCTCCCTAATCAACCAGTTTTCCTAGGACCTTTGTCTGTATCACTTCCACGAACCGACTTATGGACCATCATATGTTTGGATAATTTCTCTTAAAAGGAATGGAAGTTGAGATGGAACACATACAGTACTTTGATTTTTATGGTGTACTCGTTATTGCTTTTCTCTTTCTCACTGTTGTCACTTACTAAGTTTTCTCACATATGCGAGTTTACCCATCCGTTATCAAAGGCACACGTCAGGTGAACTTTGATAGACAATCCTGCCGCTCACCTGATTTGGAGGTGAACGTGCTGACAATACGAAACATTTTCACACGGGGTTTGTGAACCTGTGTTCAGGACCAGGAGCTGGACATTCGTATTCGTGGCTCTGCAACGACCTAGTCTCACGGTCATAACGGTTTAGCTGACAGACAAACTCAGATTGATTGATCAGCTAAGGGGGAACCTGTTGAAATTATCGGAATCTCAGCTGAGTTGTTGTCTCGACTCCACACCACGGACTTAGGCGAAAGTGTGATCATGAAGCGCCCCGTACTATATGCACGTACATGCACGAGCGGCGTGGACCCCTAACGTGAAGCTAGTCGCCCGAATGAAATAACAAAACAAAAATGCTTGGGAAGAGCAATACGCTACGAGTCAGTTTATGACTGATGCACTGATGGGCTATAGATACTCCGCCTGCTGTTAGTGATGCCGATCGAAACTACAGTATTTCAATTGCACACCGCTGACTCGGCCTCGGCGACCAGCCATGTCGCACTGTACAGTGGCGCCTAGCGCCTCGACGTTATGGTGCCGCACTAACGTCATCGCATGGGGATCAAATCAGAACTGGTCAGGAAGAAAAACAAGTACCGCGCGCTCACGTTTTTCTGTACTAGTACTGTAACTACCTCGACTTGCATCCGTTGTTGTTTGTTCTTTTGCTCGGTGTTTCGATCAACGTCGTTGCATCATCTACTTCTCACTGCCATCATCATTCGGGGCTAGGGCTACTAGTAGTAGTGGCTAGGCTTAGACTAGGGTTTTTTCTCATGCCGAGGCCGATCATCATCAGTAGACCTACAGTAACTTCATGGCTATACTGTAGCCATCCATCAACTGTCATTTGTCACTTGTCATAAAATTAGTGCCCGCCCATATGGTGAAAGAGCGCGCCATTGTATTTAATTTTCTCCGCTAGGACCTCCCGTTGAGTATAAAACAAATACTGCAACGCCTGCAACGCCGAAGCGGGTGATGAGTGAGCACCGTACAATTTACAATTACAATAATATACGACGTTTGGCACAGGTTTTGCGTGATGTAATTTCCTTGCCACGCGGAAAAACGCCGCCCAACGAACGCCAACTTTTTTTTCCGATCTCCAAACTTTTGAGAGGGGAGAGGGTTGGGTTTCTTTTCTTTCTTTTTTGCCCGTCTACTGAGTTGATCCACACCGAGCGCTCGATTGTGATGATGCATGTGTTAGGCGTTCTGACGGAATAAAAGAGAGGAAGTGGAGAGTTGTTGCGCGCTCCGAGATCAGATCATAACTGTATCAGATACGAGAATCAGTAAATAATCATAAATACAACCATACCACTGTACTTTTAGACTCGGACCGGACTCCGGCACTCCGCAGTACGATCAGGTTTTTTGCCGTAAGTTGCACAACAGAGCAACACTTTGCAAAGTCAAAAAAAAAAAAGGTCAATTTGCAATGGAGCGTGTTTGTGCGTTATATTACGGTATGTCGAGTCAGCTAAGAAGCCTGTGGTGACACCCAAAAACACGAGGACTAACTCTATTCTTGGGCCCCTTACTGGCAAGGGCCCCACTGGCAAAGCCTCGGCCTCCGATCGGACTTTGACTTCGATAAACGTACAAGTGACACCCACAACCAAATTCGTCGCAGAGTCAACGACATTCTGCGTTTTTCACGCGTGCAGGCCCCCCCTCAAAAAAAAATGTCAGAAGTTCCTATGTGTTGGAAAGGAACTCAGCTCAGGCTTACCGTGTGTCCCGTTACTTTTTTTAAAACTTTGAAGGTTTCTCAGACGAAGATACGTACTGTACAGTGTTCATTCGCCTCACGCGCCCCAACTCGGCGCCACAACAACCTCATTCTAATTTTTGAAGCTCGAAATTTTGGATAGTCTACCGCCACCGCCGCTGTGACGGTAGGCAGGCAACGCGGTGATCGTGCGCATGGTACAGACTAGCGTGAACGACGCAGCGAGCTGTTTGAGGTTCAGAAAGGGCAACGGTTCATTTTTTGCTCTTCTTTTGTATATGCACCACTGACTGGCACGTCACCTCCTTACCGCCGCTCATAATGGACGTCGAGCCGAGTGTTAGTCGCCCGTCGCCCACCAAGATCTCGAGTTCCCAATTGAACGAGAGCTAGGATGCCGAGCATGAATGACATGGAGCTCTTTCTGGGTCATGAGAGAACTCCATGCATGTTTGTCATTTCGGGTCGGATCGTCTGTTGGCGCGCCACATCGTCGCCGTCTAAGCACGGAAATCCCATTGGCAGACAGATCCTGTGTTCTCCGCAGTTGTTTCAGCGTTCACCCGGTTCACCCTGGACATGCAGGATAGAGAGGAGCCCCTTCAAGTTTATGCGTGACAATGGTGTTCGACGCCTGAACTGCCTGAAACATATAGATGGGATCAAATATATGGCATTTGGAAATGTGAATTGGCCTTAAAATTGACAGGTAATTACTGTACTTGGGTATCGAATCAGCGATTCTTATAGTTGCCTGTGTCCGAAAGTCTGTAGTAATTTAATCTAGTACGAGGAACGGATTATTGACCTATGGCAAGCCTTTGGCATCCGAGCTCGGGTGAGATGGTAGCTTGAGAACCCACCATTATAATAAGACACTTCCCAGGACACTTCTACTTTGACGGTATCAGCGCATGCTCACCGCCACCGACAAGACGCCCCACAGTATGTGGATGGCAGCGGAATGGAAGCGGAGGTTGACGTAAGCGGGGGTGGCTCACTGCTGAATTGAGCATTTGAACATCGAACTTGCGCTGGCGCTGCCCGATTCCACGCGGGGGAGTTCGAATAGACCCCATCCCCATGATGACCATCAGCGACACGTTGGGCTTTCTTACCGCCATTCTAGTTCTCCTATGGCGCATTCCTTTACTTTCAAATCCACTTGGTTTCCGACGAGGGCTACTATTCAAAGGAGTTTGGATGAGGACGTGTCGTTGCTTCAGCTGGCAGAAGCCTTCGCAAGGAGGATAGAACGGGAGAGGGCCACGATCGCCGAGAAGATCAACAATCCGGAGACGATTCGCGACGTGAGTTGCTCATCGATTTTGCTTCCAGGCTGAGATCCCCCCTCTAAATCCAGAATTATATTCCCAGCTTCTTGCAGTCGAGCATGTCATTTCACCCGCCCATCACGCCTTTTTGGAGATGCTTAATCCCATTCGGCCTGCACATCGTCTGCCCCGCGAGATATTGATGCAGATATTTGCTCTGATAGGCTCAGGCAAGAGGATCCTTCCCGTGTCACATGTCTGTCGCCGGTGGAGAGACACAGCCATCAATGCTCCCGAGCTTTGGTCGTCTTTCGAAACAGAAGACTTTACCTCCATGTTCCCAGTGGCCTTGCAGCGTTCCAAAGACAGTCTCCTAGACGTTCAATTGCACGCCAGCTGTGAAGAAATCCGGCGACTCGAACGTCTATTGGAATTCCCCTTCTCGCGTCTGCGCTCGTTGGACGTAGTCGTAACAGGTCCGTTCACAGACGAGGTCAAGGGTATATTCTCCCGTTGCCGCAGCCACGCATCTGTACTGAATGAATTCTCGCTTCGGTTCGATTTTGACGCTTCGATTCCCCAGCCCGTCCCCTTCGAGGAGAACAATTGCTTCTCCATGCTTTTTGATCGGGAAGCCCCGGTAGTTTCCTCCCTTTTCCTCAGGAATCTACATCCTTGGCCACCCCTACTCTCCGAACGGCTCAAGTCGCTGACGCTGACCTCTATCTTTATCTCAGCAGACGAACTTTACCCCGCCCTTCGATCCGCCCCCAATCTCGAGACCCTTGCCCTGTTGAACACCATATCAGTCCTTTCAGATAATTTCTCTGGATCGGATACACCTATTGCACTCGACCGACTCCGTGTCCTGTACGTCCACCAGCCACGCGGAGCTCTCAAACATTTGAACCATTTTTTCGCCCATATCACCATCCCGCGCCTTGATCTGGCTTGCATCTTCATGTCAGATAGCGCCGTGGTCGACGACGATATCCCCGAGAGCCCCGAACAATCGTATCGAATGTTTAGGACAGTCACCGAGTTGGTCATGCACTTGGATAGTCTCCCAGAGTCCCAATTCTACCTATACGGTGTTCACGAAGACAGCCTCGCCTTTTCCTTTTGCCTTCCGACAGTCACGATACCGCGTATATTCAACACCTCCTGCCTTTCCATGGGAACAATCTCTGCCAATATATCGCAGGTCACACGATTCATCCTTCGCGGGGACGACAGCAATTCGAGCGTCTCGGCGGAGAATCTTTTTTACGTTTTCCGTTGTTTACCCGAGCTGGAAACCCTCGTTGTGACGGGGATGCCCTTGGATAATGTCGTCACCGCTTTGAACCGGCTCCGGGATAACTCTGAAAGTCCTGTCCTCCGACGGCTGCGCTACTTGTACACCCGTGGGATCGGAGAAAACAGTTTACCCTTGACGCGCTTCCTGGGACAAAGACTAGAGCCGGAACTTCCAGTCCCGCAAATTGTGTGTCCGGAATCATTAAAGGACGGTGTTGGCATGCGGTATGGAGATGTCAGGGCTATTGAAGATCTCAAGCCTGGAGAATTCCCAAAACCATTCTCAGTACCAGAACGGATGCAGAAGTTCCTCAAGGCAAATCTGGAAACGGTATGTGTTTTGACTTTGTGTTGAGATGGCTACCGTTTTACGTATGATGTAGAGCCAGATGGACTGGATACTCAAACGACGCAACTGGACTTGAACAAAACTATCTAATTGTAGCTTTTGGACTGCCGCACTAGCACGCTTCTCGCAAGACATGTATTACCATAGTTAGCTGATCTCTGCTATCATACGT
This sequence comes from Russula aff. rugulosa BPL654, assembly GCA_022496225.1. Taxonomy (NCBI): domain Eukaryota; kingdom Fungi; phylum Basidiomycota; class Agaricomycetes; order Russulales; family Russulaceae; genus Russula; species Russula aff. rugulosa BPL654. Next base: position 101,924 of record WTXE01000080.1, on the reverse strand, counting down.
AGTTTTTTCGCATCAAAAGAGGCATATCAAGTTCGAACGAATGGAGAGCGAATACCATCTACGTAGCTACGTTGTCTCGTACCCGGACATGTCGGAGATGAGGCGGAGATATGAGCACCCAACACTGAGACTCAGTCACAGCAAGCTCGGGATTACATCGATAATGGTGAACCAAATGCGAGAATTGGCAGTCATAGAGGAGGGCAGGCCCTACAGTAAACGAGGTATACGGTAAAGGTAGAGCTTGAGCTCGTAACATCGATACCACAACTTGAAGAACTTTCAGAGGTTCCCTCTCCTCACGGTGGCTCTCGATCTCTTTCCTAGCCCAGCCGTTCTGGGCCTTCGCTGGCATTATATTGCAATTGTTGAGTGTGTGTAGAGCGGCCCGTACCGACTCGGAGCCTACTCGACCGACCCCAACAAAGTAACACCCTTTACATCGTCACTTGCCCCAAACCTACTATAAATGCATAAAGCAATCCCTAAAATGTATTGTACCGAAATTTTTTTTTGAAGGTCCTCAGTGAGCGGATTCCAATATATATATGATCCCTCCACAATGTCTGCCCGGCGGCTGGAGATGTTGAACCCACTTACCCTCGTCGAAGACAACTCGAATCCCTTCCTCATTACACTTCCCTGTACTGCCCCAATCTGCACGCCCAAAGAAGAGGACTTGGATTCACTGTATTGAATATCTCCAAGACGTCAGTCTGAATCTTTGGACCAGGTCTGTCTGCCCGGACTTTCGCATGATCATTGATGTACAGCATGTGGATATTGTCTGGTCTGGTCTGGTCTGGCTGACGCACAAGCCTCACAGGTCGATCGAGTCGGTTGTAGGCGACTTATCGGACATCCCCCGGTCTGCACTCGTCAGATTTGTCGCCAGCACAACCTCCCTCCCACGCCAAATAGTATCCATATATTTGTTAACGCCCCTGGTTGCGAGCGGAAATGGACCACTCCTCTGTCTTGCATTGAAAGTATGCCTCACACTTCATTATGGCATCGGTGATTCATACTACATTTGGAATGTAGTCTGAATGTACGAAGTTACGAAGAAGAATGGTGCGTGTTTTCATTGTCGCCAGGCCGAGAAGTGGTCCATCTAGTCCGGCACACAAGCGTTTCTGCACCACAAGACGCCCATGCATCATCATATTCGTTGTAAAGACGTTCATATCTAGACAAGCAAGGCAACCACTGGCACCCCATTTTCAACGGACGTCCCATCGAGGTCGATATTTATGGCAAAACCCTTGCCAATCTCAAGGACGGTCTAAGCGACCTTTCCAAGGCCCCAGAGCCCTCCTTCGTTTCGTTTCTGTTGTTCAGACTAGAAAGCTGTTCCACGCTTCCGTGCGCACATACGTCGCCGACAAATCTCCGGGTAGATGCCATCCTTAATCCCCTTCGTTGACACCACCAAGAGCAGGCACGTTGTCAAAATCTAATAACATGCCCGCTCGCCGTATAACTCGCAGAATTTTACAATGACGGTTGTCAAATTCTGCGAAATATACGGCGAAGCTGCTCACAGGACACATGTTTAATGTCCTTGATCTGTGGTCTGGACGCAGATCAAGATTTCAACGATAGTGATTAAGGACATCCAATACGCGCTAGGGGGTACGCCATGGTGCAGGACTGACGCCGTAGATCACCAAACACGAGGCCCGAGTCGTCTTTGGTGATTTACGCGTCCGAACATAATGGTCACGACATTTATGACGCAATTAGACATGCAGCTTATATTATAATTTGTAGCATACGAATTGCACACCATCATCCCGTACGCATGGCCAGCACACTATCAGATGTCTGCAACTACTGGAGAGGACGCGGTATTAGCCATAATCACATCATAACGCGTAGTGAACGCCAACTGTTCTCTTATTCTGGTCGAGAAAGCAGTCCGCCGTCAGACAAATGTCTCCCATCACAAAAACTCACCCTTTTCAAATCTACCCAAATACTCAATTACCTCGACGTCTTCGAATGGGAAGCGAGGTCCGAGCGGGCATTATAACGATGCGGGACAGACGAACCCAGGGTCCGGTAGTGCTTCCAATCGCTGGTCCACACAACATACCAGCGCAAGCACCGCTGCCTCAGTCTCAGTGTCGGCGTCGGCGCCGATTCCGCGGATATATATGCTAAGCACCTGGAGAGCTCGTGGCTCAGCACAGCGAATACGCCGACGACGTTATCGAGGGGCATACAGTACCTGTGACGACGAGTGTTTGTGGCGCAGGGAGACTATTTCAATAAATGATCATCTTATCAGCACCATCTACCTGGCATCGTACCCGGACATTCTGTGAAATGTCGGAGATGAGGTGGAGATGATGAGCACCAAAAGCTAAGACTCAGTTACAGAAAGCCCGGGATTACACCGATAATGGTGAACCAGATGCGGGAATTGGCGGAGGGCAGGGCCTACAGCCCGTAAAGGCATAGTTTGTAACATGAATAAGACCACAACTCGAAGAACTCAAGGAAGTTCCCTCTCCTTGCGGTAGCTCTCTTTCCTAGCCCAGCCGTTCTAGGCCTGACCCAACCATGGACGAGCATAATACTATGGCCTGCAATTACTGAGTGTGTAGAACGGCCGGTGCCGAGCCTACCTCAACGTGTCGGCCCACCCCAACCAAGTAGCACTTCACTTGCCCCAAAACTAACCATCATACCCCAGCTGATCCCTTTCTCCACATCTCCGGAGCCGTCTTTGTTTCAAGACATTCTATGGCATCTCACGTACTTGTGACCAAAAGCACTGGCAAGTGACCGAATTGATGCATGAGCGTTACTGCGAAGGGCCCGCCCCCTCCGGCTTTTAAATGTCAAGGTCAGCGTCCCAACATAATGGTCACGAGATCTCTGGACACGAATTGCATAGTCAACGACTGGTCTGGGACTAGTATCGACAAGCAAACTTCGCTTTGTTGATTCTCTCATTTAACATTGCTGGGTAATGGATAGCACTTTCAAATACCCAGCAATGTTAAACGAGAAGATCGCTGGCAAATGGGCACACAGGTGGAAGCTGCAGCTGTGATCTACCGCGACATGATTGGGAAATGTCAAGGCAAGGCTGCGAATGGTAAGGATAAACAATTGTGATTGTACAGTTTCGTGCAACAAGGCCTTTTGTAGTAAATGGTTGTGGGAATCTGATACTTCTTCCGAACATTGATGACGCAATTACGCAATTACTGTAGACATGCGCTTAAATTATTTTTGTAGGCAATGGCCAAACCATGATGATGTGATTTGGCTAACACCGCGTCCTACTCAAGTAGTGCTCTGGAAATTGAAATTGTATCAGCCCTACTTGTACGCTGAGGCCAGACTTCATCAGCAAAACACAGTTTTTAAAAAATTTCACCACTCGGTCGTATGGTCCGTATCGCACTTTATATCTGCAAGGCGGCGACGGGACAGAAAAAAACCGACTGGGGTTAACCTTTTTTCAACCGAGTGGATCCCCCTGGAGGATCAGCGGGTGCCAAAGCTAAGAGGTTCTTCAGTGAGAATCTGCTTGACACATGTCGCTCACCAGGGCACATGCAGGCGCTGCATGAGAAATGTGTTTTCACTTCTGTCGCAATGCGTGAATGTGGTCTCGAGATGGGTAAGCTCCCCTGTGATCGTATCATCTATCATCTAGTGGCCGGTTCTCAGCGTCTGGAATTGCGACGGTACAGCCACGGTGCTTGAGTGTTGCAAGGAGGTGGTGAAATGGGTGGATGCACGCCGATCTGAGGCCCTGTGGACGCGCGAGAGCAGTTGCAGTGAGGTGGTGCTTGCCTTTAAAGCAGCGCGTTTGGTCCGAGTCATGCGCCAATTTGACTCCGTGTCTGCATCGGGCGTGCATTGGCGCACCAGTTGAAGCATAGAATGATGTTGACATGGAGGTGGCAAACGCGCGCATGACGGCGTGCATGGAGGGGATGTAGACTAATGTGCAGTTTCGAGTTACCGGCGCGTGTGGCGTGAAGGAGCCGTAGAATTACGGCAGCACGTCAATGAGTACGGCGAATCTCTAGGGAGTGATGAGAGACGCTACTCGAGATGGCGTGGAGACGATAGCAGCCCGCCGCTGCTGAGTCACGGTCTCGTGACATATCAAGTTGGAGCCCACGAGCGGCTTGACTTGTTTCAGGTCCCTCTTTCCCTTAACCATGGCCACCGAAGAGGATCATGAACTTGAGTTCACTTGTCTCATCGAAGGTGATCAGGATACGTTTCTTGTTACTCTTCCCCGTACCGCACAAGTCGACGAATTAAGGAGAGATGTACACCAACGAGGAAAACTCGCTGCGTTTCGTGTCCGTTTCACGGAGGTGAATCTTTGGAAAGTCTGTCCAGAATTTCACGTAATCGGTCGATTGTCTGGCTGACGCCCTGGCCTCAGGTCGATATAGACATCAAATCTTTCGAACGCGACCTGTCCGGATTTAGACTAGATGACCATAAAGGCACCCGTTTATCTTCACCCTGTCCACGTTTGTCAGATTTGTGGCCGGAACGACCTCCTGTTCAACACATCAATATATATGCGAGGGTAGTAGGTGGTCGGCGGAAGTGGGAACCGGAATTTTCAGTACCGAATCCCTTCCAAGAATGTGCGTCTTGCCCTCGGTCTTATAGCATCAGACATTCACCCTACCTTCCAGTACACTTCGCAAGCGTCTCTGCGGCGCGAGTTGCCCCGTCACCATTAACTGTAGCAAATAATGTTGGGATGTACAAGGAGGAGCAATATAACCACCCCATTTATAATGGACGCCCCGTTGATCTACATGGTCCACCCGTCGAAATCTATGATGAAACCCTTGCCAAACTGAAAGATGACCTAAGAGATCCCTTCAAAGCCCCAGAGCCCTCCACCCATTATGTCGTTCAGACCGCAAACCTGTTCCATGCTTTTGCGACCATATACGATACCGAGCCTCTTCCTAGAGAGGCATTCCTAGGTCCCCTTAGACAGCTCCTTGGCGCCGACCTCGATTTTTTTGTCAAGGTACCCGAGAGGGATTTTAATGGGCGGTCCGAGTCCACGGAAGGGACTATCCATGGAACTGTAAAGGATGAGTCTTGTGGAAAGAAATCCGCCGTTCTGACCTACTTGGAACTTAAAGATGGACTCGGAATGCGTGGAGAAGGTGGGCTCCAAGCCGCATTGTCCCTACGCAAATTTGTTTCTCAGGATGCTGTTAAGTTACCAGTAATCATTCCTGAGTTTCTGTCACTGACTGGAAATTATTTACAGTACGATGAAATACGGAATGTATCCTGTTGTCCGTGCATCGTTATATCTCTTGCTGGCTCCTATCTTCGCATCTCGGGGGCAATCTTCGTCGAAGTCTTTACAGTACAGACCTTCACAGGTTACATGTATCTGGGTGAGAACCCTTTCGAAATGGAACAGATCACGTATGTTGCGAAGGTATTCGAGGCCGTCGCACGAGCAGTGAAGTCGTTAAGGTTATACTACTACAATCTACGTGTTCAGGAACACCCCAAGTTCTGTCCCCCCTCCCCCACTTATTCGCCAAATTCGCCACTAAGACTGCGTGGAATTCTGGAATTCAAGGGCCGGGTTTCCTTCGAACAGAAACCTAACTTTCATGGATCTCTGTTTTTTGCGCAGTACGGCCGCATAGCCGTTATTGTCAAGTTCTGTGAGTCGTACGGCGAAGCCGCTTACAGGATACTTGCCGCTGCGGGTCTTGCACCGGAGTTACGCTATTGTTCTCAAATCGTTGGAGGCGCTTTTATGGTGATGATGGACCTAATCGATGGACCAGATGCGCATCAAAAGTTCAAACACAGTGATCTTCCACCGACGGTGTTAGAGGATATCCAGAACGCGCTGAAGAAACTACATGAAGCAGGACTCGTCTTTGGTGACGTGCGGCGTCCGAACATAATGTTGGTGAAATCTCGAGAAGCGTATGACGAGGACGAAGATGAGTTTGTCGAGGGCGAATGGCATGGTCAACTGGTCGATTTCAATTGGTCTGGACCTGTCGGCAAAGCGAGGTACCCATCAATTCTGAATGGGAGGATCACGTGGGCGTCCGGGATTGAACCTGGAGGTCTGATCGAAAAGCGACATGATGAGGATATGTTAGGGAAGATTGTACTTGGTATAGATTCCAATGAGTGGTTTTTGAGGTTAAAGAGTTACATGTCTTTTTAGAGCTGACGTTGAAATCTGACGGCTTTTGGACACTGTATGGGTTACTCTGTGACTTTTACCCAGGTCTTTGTTTTTCGGCCGCAGTGTGATAAATTTGTTCAGACCATCAGTTCTAATTCCAACTATTCTCTCTTTCTGAGTGAGAAAGCGGTTGATCGTAAGACAAATGTCTCCCATGACAGGTATTGTGGTAAACTCACCCTTTTTCAAAATCTACCTAAATCTTCAATGGCCTCGACGTTTTCGAATGGTAAACGAGGTCCGAGCGAGCATTTTAACGATGCGGGACAGACGAATCCATGCTTCCAATCGCTGGCCCATACAACATACCAGCGCGAGCACCGCTGCCTCAGCCTCAGACTAGCTTCGGCGTCGGCGCCGATTCCGCGGATATAAACCCCAAGCAGCCTGGACAGAACTGGAGCGTGCAGCTCGCGGCTCAGCACAGTGAATACGAATACGCTGACGACGTTATTGAGTGACATACATGTGATGGCGAGTGTTGTACCGCAGGGAGACGTCGGAAAACGTGCGTTAGGTTTTTGGCTGGTTTTCGCCGTCCGCGCGGAGGATAAATTTGGTCAAGTTCGTCGTGTTGACGGAGAGAGAGCCTAGAAATGTACCCTCTGATCCCCGCTGAAAATATGGTTTGTGGCGGCTGTCGGAAGACAGAGGGAGAAAATAAAAGTTTCATCGTCGTTGGTCCCGTGAGCTCGCCGTCAAGCTGTAGGGCTAATCTCGTGAGGGCGCATGATAGTCGAACTAGCTGCGTTAGGTTTGAGGTGAAGTCATCGTCCAGGGTATCCCATTCCTCCCTCATATTGCACCCAAGACTGGGTCGAAGAATTTGGAGGTCATCAGGTGGTCGAAGTAGTTGTATGCCCCCGGTTGATGGACCGTGACGTATAAAGTGTTCAGCCGATCTGAATATATCGGGTCTGGTGTTCCGGTGTACTCGCCTGAAAGATTGGAGACATGGTCACGATTCCTGTCTCCTATCTTTCAGACGAGTACATCAGAACTGTATTGAGCAGAACAAGAAATGCAAGATTGGGCACGGCCTTATTAAAAAGACAAGGGTATAAGTCGATCGCTGATAAGTAGAGCGATGTGTGTCCATGGACGCAGGAATTTGAGAGGCAACATTGACAGCGTTTTGAGAGCTGCCGGCCAAAGAGATGACTGAACGTGTCATCTCGTCTGAAGGTTCGGAATCAGATACCTTAACATCATGATCGAGGCGGATCAATGGTCAACAGCGGTGCAGGGTTCGGAAAGCGAAAGAAAGCATCCCTGACGCCATTCGTGAAAACGACGGCCATCATCCAGTCGTCGGAGTGGATGGCATATACTGGCACATCAACGGGAGCTCCCTGAGTTCTTTCAACAAACGTAGGGAACATGCGTGTGAGATCTCGATTCTGGACGGATGTCCAGAGTTTCGGGGAACGCAGGGTGATATGCCTCCATCGGCGACAAGTATGTGAAAGAGGGACGACAGTCAAGACGGAGGTAATTATTCTAGAGAGGACTTCCCGGGGAATATGGTTCACAGCCCACAAGGGCGATGAATCTCCGAGAATGCAGGCAATGCAGGCAAGAGCACCACCGCTTGGCTACCAGTAACTTGTGTCCAGGTCGTTCAAATCAGGAACTTGGCAAGTCGCTACTTCTGAGTGGTGGGATTCAGTGGGTTTTGACGGCAAAAAAAACGACACACTCCTTGTGAGACGGTGGAATCCCGGAGTCCTATCATATCCTATAGATGCCCAATCTTTCGGGCCATGGCTCCTGCCAGCGCAGCATATATCGATGAGGTGATGCCTGCGAATCTGAGATTGAGCCGTGGCGATAAGTCAGATGGACTACGCGAAAGACTCGGACAAATTATTGCTGTCCTGCGTCTGTCGAGGAGCGCTGTGGACATCATAGTAGTTGCCCAGGCTCGTTGCAAGGATGTCACGGTGCGAGTGGTGCGCGTGGGAGTCTTGTTAGCTCACCGTTTATCGTGGATCAAAGCCATTACTTTAGGCGACCGCCATCCTCTACTGGTTGCCATTACCTTATGGTCGTTACAGGATGCATGGCATTGAGGGAGACAACTACGTTATGCTTTCGATAGCTCTCCTGGTCTACAAGCCGCTTTAGCCGTAGCGTGGCGGCGTCTTACTGGCTCAGCTCATAGCTCTAAATCTCTCATCTTCTCCATCACTTCTCCAATGAACTGGTCAAAGGCCCTCGAAATCTCACGGGGCCCGGGATAAGTTATCGAGAACGAATCGAGGTTCAAATTGAAAATGATTGCTACCGGTTGGGTTGGACTGAGCCGGCATACTGTAGCATTGTAGCCGGGACATCCTGTTGCAAATTTGAACGCCTCGCAACGCCATACACCGATACAGTAAAGATTATCAGGGAGGATCGTGCCACACCACCAAATCTAGATCACCCGAGTGAAAAATAGAGAGATGTGGTGCTATATGGAAACAAACTCAAGTGAGCTCGCAAGGCATACAATGACGACGACGTAATGGATGAATAAACGCCAATGATAAACGTTGGGGTCCTGTAGGCGTCGGTCTTTCCTTGGTTCCGTTATTGGATGACACAAGCAAGATCACGACAGGAGCTGTACTATACGCCCATGGGACACAGCCTTAGTGAAAATTTCTTCGGATAACGGCCCCACGAAATGGAAAAGAACGTAGCACAATACTGTACTGTACGGGGCCCGGTTCAGAATTACGGAAATATGATGACTGGCTTCTTACCCCTTCTCCATATTCTCCACATGCCAGCATGGATGGCCAAGGGAATTGCGGGGTTGGGCGGTGCCTGCAGGGTCCAGTTTCGTAAATCAGATGGGTATCCGGTAGTGTTCCAGGTACCGTGGGGTAAGACAAATAGATGGAAGGACGATCATACTTCGGATTTACTCCAACCAGTCTCACATCATCGTGGGGAATGGATCGAGGGTGCGGGGTAATGGCGTCTAATTTCTCCCCAAGGCACTTGAGTTCCTGGAGGGCTCTAACTTACACCAACTTACACTGTACTTACACCCAGAGTTTGAGGAGTGACACGCTGCGGAATGGCATCGTGGAAACTGAAGCCACGGACTCCACGGACATCTTAACACACTAAAAAGTAGTGGGCGTAGTTATCAGGAAAAGGCTTTATGAAGGTACAGGAGCAGAATGTACCTTCCATAGTTACAGTACAACCAATTGGAGCTTGATGCTTGCGCTCAATCTAGATAGCACCGTCAAATGGTAAGTCCGGGCGCTTAAACCTGTACATAAGCGTGCTCAGGCAGTACCTTTTTTTGACGGCTCTGAGACAAAGAGACCAGACAGGAGCGCACTTGCTCTGTTGCAGTCACTTACAGTCACTTGCCTTGTGGGTTGGTTGTAGGAAGAAGCCGAATTTGGAACCTACCTGGTTGCAGGTGCCGGTGGGAAAGCAACTTGAGCCGTCTTAGCATGATAGTGAGGCACGGTGCGGTCACTTTCCCTCGACTCTCCAAAGCCACTGGAAAAGACCAGGTCAATAGAAATCCGACTAAGATTCGTGCGAGTGTGAGACTAACCCGGTAAATGATGATCGTGTTCAAGTTGAAAGTCCCTGCGCCATAAGAATCCATACACCTCGAGCCATACCACAATATGTTGAACTGACCTCAGGTCACATACTGGCAGGAATCTTGAGCACAGAATGGTGAGTGGTAATGCGATTTGCGCTGAAAATTGAGAGCCTTGGTCCCTCCGGGTCTACAGGTGGAGTAACGCATCACGAGGAATTACGGCAAATGGTCTCATGTAAATAAACGCGAATATTGCCGAAATCATGGAGCCAAAGTAAATTTGAAATACTCACCTCACCCTGAACAAATAGGCTGATTTTATCAGTTGGGAAGTTCAAAGCCATTCAACAGATTAGTGGGACGTTGGCTTGAAGTCAATTGTTAATTTTTGGTTGCTTAAGCGCTGTTTTCTCGACAACAAGTCGAAGACACCCAAGAGAGAGTTCCGAAGAAAGATGTCATGAGGTGAAGGAAGACCTATGCAGGTGACCTACTAGGCGTCATCACGGCAGCTCCGTTAGTACTCAGATAATACCGTGACAATATATATCCAGGCTACGCCTGCTTAGTCTGAAGGTCAGCAGGCACTCTGAGGACAAAGCCTGTGGGCCATAGTGTCACCTGCACCGCTCTCTCGGCAATAAATTCAATAAACTTGTTCACCTGGACATGGAGACTAGGAGACACGAGATCGTTCTGGTCCCGCGGCAGTCAAAATCAGGGAGGCGCGTGTATGGCAGATGACCTATCAGGTGGGCACGGTTGGGGGTGACGATGAATCATTTATCAAGGCAGCCTTCGCACAGTGGGCGATGTGGGGCCTTCTTGCAACCGATGGCATTTCGCTGCCCCATATCATCCACGTTCTCACTTCCTCTCTCCCTCCATTCCCGCCGGCGCCACATTCAGCAATCCTGTCGCACAAGCTGTTCCCTTTCTCTTCATTTGAGAAGCATTATCTTCGTCCGTCCCCAACTCCAATCATACCCTGGCACGTTCTCGTTCAGAAATCGTGTCCAAGTCGGGACTGCCCTTTCCTTCCGGGACTGCCTTGTCATTAGGGCTCCCTCCGCGTCCAATTTGCCACATTACCGATCCACCAGCAGCAATTCTCTCGCAGGTACCATACGTGGCCCACACCCTTATTCTCCCCTGCGCGTTCGTAATTAGGACGGTCGGAACCTCCAGCCTGAACCGATCGGATAGGCCTCGGATGGTCAGTGACGCATATACCCCACCACTTCCTTCCCCGAATATTTTGTTCCCCAATCTCATCATGGATCTTCGTGATAGACACAGCGAGGTTGCAGCGAAACTATTGGCGCATCTCTCCCTTTCAACTGCACACGGATCTGTCCCAGGTTGATGCTGCGAGAGAAGCTTAATTTTGGAAGGTCTCCGTAAAGGTGAGGAATGCGACTGTCTTTGCATTCGGTAATATACCGAGGATCTTCAGGATCAGGATTTTTCCGTCAACACCCCCAAAGCCTGTCAACGCCCTAGACGAGTGTCCGGGGCCCTTCCTTCCCTCACCCCTTGTCCCTTCGGTCATATCTACCCCCGGTCGGTGGCATAGTACAGTTGGAAATACCCGGTTGGTCCATGGCAGTGGCGATGTCTATGTGGGGCCCCGAACAGTTAATCCCTTCAATTTTCAATCTCATATTTGCATACCGATGCCGTTAACGCTGCCGATTGGCAAGGCAGAGATCCTTCCCGGGCCTGATGGTGGCTTGCTCAGGCCCGCGCCATTTACTCCACATACCTCGCTGGCGCTTCCTCGTTGGCTGCGGAGCAATTCTCCCTCCCTCTCCAGGAAATATAATTTACCCTAGGGCCAGGGTATCTAACGTCCGGACCTTACGGTTGGGATTGCCGTTGCTGCTAAATTGCTGCAAAATATATCTGGCGGCAGCATTTGAGCACCTGTCGGTCTCCGCGGGGCGCGCAGGTAGGTGGCAGGAAGGGGCTAATCTTCGGACGGCAGTCAATTTGCGTTCTCTGATGGCAATGTTCGAAGCTCTGGAGGTATTGGAAAGACAAGTGTTTGATGCGCCAAACCTTGCCGCCGCCAACGCCAACGCCACACGGCAGGGCCGAGGCTTGTGATGTGTACGTGCTCGCAGACTGCGCCATGGCCCATCATGGACGCGTCGAGGCTTTGGCAATACTTCTACCCTCATCCGCCAAAAGTCCCCCGTCCTCGTGTACTGTATGCGCGCGGACATGTTATCATTAACCAGGTCCACTCACCGAGTAGTTCTGGTCTCTCCGGCGCCAGATAACGCGCTCATAATCCACATCTGACTAAAGCCACCCAAAGATTACGGCCGAATCTTCCCGAGGTTTGTTCTGAGTACAAGGTACATGGCATCAAAGCCTGGTTCTAGCCCCTCCAAGAATAACACATGCGCAGCTGCCTAACGTCATACAGGACTCTACTTTGCTGCTTAGCGTATCTTCTCTTACCACTGCTGTCAGCCTGTGGTCTTCATTTTCGCTTGTCCAGGGCGACAAAATAAGCGCCCGGTTACTATTTCAACCAGATTGTGAAATGGTCGTGAAATGAGGATATGTCCTTCCCCTTGGAGGCTCGATCTTCACAATCCTTCGGTACATCCGGGCCTCCTTCATTCTACGTTTGTTCCAGGCACGTGAAAACAGCTCACCATGATTCATGATATCTAGTATCACTCCGAGGAGCGCACGGAGGCACATTCTAGTCCTCTGATAACGGGTCGTTCACCGTGGGAACTCGGTCAGTTTGCTATTCCCCCATTGGCGCCCGGCCATACGAAGGCTTATCCATTGTGCTCTCGTATCTTATTCCGGTAAACAATAAGCTGCGCACATGTGTGGTGCTCTCCCCGCGCACTTCTCCGGTTATGCGTCTTCGGCTTGGATGGAGATGGAGATGCGTATGCATTGCTCCGAGTCACAACTGCAGCCTTTTTGGAACTGCGACGTACCACCATAGAGCTTCTATGGTGACGGAATGGACCAAGGAACTAAGTATGGACCAAAGGAAACCATTCAAGAAAATGCCATAAGTGGCTATGTTTCGTACCCAGTGCGCAAGCGAACGAGTCAACGGGAGAAGGAAGAAAAAACATGCACAACGTTTCCCGATGTGGCGCCGTGAAGTGAAAATCATACATACGAAGGAGGGTAAGCACACCGGCAACACGCGCTCTTGCCTAGTTCACCAAGAGCTCCACATAACTCCACAACTCGGCGCTCGCGTTAATGAGATCCCTTTGGCCGTCATGAAAGAATTCTACCCTCGGAGCCGCGAAGGGGCACAACAGAGCTACAAAAATACATACGTTCTTAATGGATTGTAGAACGCCCGTACTTGGAAAGCAGCTTCTTCAAACCCCAAACCCAAAGAATGAGGTTCACTCACCACTCCGCTCGAGCCGAGCCTCATGCTTCGCTTGCTGCCCCACCCCCTTCTCCTCTCCCCTTCAGGACCCGAGTTATCCCCCTCCCACTCCTCCCTTCACATATACGCGGGTGGTAGTAACGCGGACGTTGGTACTGTACTACAACTCTGCTTCAAGCAACTCAAGTTTCCGCCGACGGGCCGGACCGGGATTCCGACTTGCCGTTTCTGTCGATTGTGGTCTCACGCGTGCACCCACGCATGCTAGTACGCACGCACGTCAAGGTACTGGTGAGGACAAACGTGCGTTGCACCCCTTCTGCTTTTGTCGTCGCCACATCTGAGGAGGATTAGGATGAGAGATGACAGAGATAACGTGTGAGTCTGGCGAATGACGTGCGAAGGACAGGCACCTCGGCCGTCAGTCAGCATGAGCGATGGGATGCCGACGACGCTGCTGAATGACTCATTCACACATTCCCTTTCTGCTGTACTTTTTTCTAGTATACTACAGAGGACAAATTGAGGATGATATCCGAATTGTCTACCCGTCGCGCGCATTCCCCCGGGTGAGCGCGCATTATCCATATCATTCACCGCCTTCTTCTCACCCCTTGCTTATTTTGCCCGTGTCAACCCTGCTTCTCACGCATCTGCATCGCGTATAGGAAGGGACGAGCGGAGCTGTTCTGTCATCGTGTATGGGATTGAGAGAATTTCTGGATCGCGAGGAGCCGGCGCAGTTTTCGGCCGAGTGGAATCACACAAGCGCGCGCAAAACGTATCGATGCCAGACGTACATGCGATCGCCGATTATGACCTAGGGCATCAAGCCTCCTTTGAGACTTCGGCGGGCGACGACGTCATTCCACGTTCCTGGAGCATGCCATACACTGCCTCAGCATGTTTTTTTTTGAAAAAATTGTTCAGCCTACTAACTGCAAAAGAAAGAAAAAACGAATTGACTCGTTACTCCTTTTATCCGCTTGTCTTGTCGGGCTGTACCGGCAGGGTTGTGGATGGGGGATCGATGGCGACCGGATGTTGTAGCTGGATATGGTAATTGCTACTCAGTTGTGGTCAAGAACGGTAGCAGATAGCGACGTCATTGTATCACAGCGTGTGCAGGTAAGGATTAGAAGATCCTTGCATGCATCGCGCTTGCACATGAGGTGGAGTGGGGTGATTCTTGGCAAGTGCTGCCTGCACGCACTCAATTTTGCCGCATGAGACGAAAAGATATTTAATAAGCGGGTCGCATAAGCCGCAAGTTCGGCTATGCAACAACTCGATCACGGACATGGCATCAGAATGGTTCGTTGAGAAGAAAGAAGGGCGGTCAAAGGGGGCATTATCCGCGAGGTGTGGAGGGCTGTTGGAGGTCTCGATTAGGGAGAGAAAGCAGCAGGATCTAGTTCTAAAGGAAGGAAAGAGGGTGGTTAGGGAGAGAGGGTAGGTAGGCGGGGAGAAGGCGGGGTGGCGTCGGTGAAGGGGAAAAGCCTAAGTTGGAAGGCTTGACGGAGGAGGAGATGATCCGGGCCAGGTTTCAGGGCTGTGGCGAGGGACCCCGGATGGAAGGACGGGCCGGTGTGGTCAGGGCGAAATGAATTATATTTCACTCTCACTTTCTTTCCCTCTTCGCCCCCCCCAGATTGTTACAAAACACCACAATCATCGCGAGCTCGACTCTCTTCCTCTCTCCTTCCCTCTATCCCCTATCACCGGTCAACAATCTCGGCTTTTACAAATCAAAATTTATTCTTCTTAATGGCCTTTTATTCGCCCTCGTCCTATAAACCTCAGATCAGGCAAGAGGGATTTCATCTCCCGTCCCCACCTCCATCCGTGCCTTCCCCTCCTCCTCAGAATCAGTTCGACCCGAACAACATGTTCATCCCGCACTTCATCCCGGACTCTTTCCGCAAGGCACACCCGGACTCATCACAGCCCTCCATGGACTTTACCGAAGAACTCGCCAGTCTCATGGCCAACTCACCACAGCCCCCGCAACACCAGCATCATCCCCATCACCACCAATCTCACGAGCGCTCAACCCAATCTCCCGATGCCTCGGAACGATCTCCCCATCCCCATCCACAGAACCCACAGCAATATCGCCACAACATCTTTGACATCCCCCAACAGTCCTCTTACCAACAACCACACCAACAGCCCCAACAGCCCCAGCAGTTCTCTCTCCCCACACAACTGCCCCCACTCTCTAATCCCTACAATGACCCTACAACAACTCCAATCCTACCGCCTCTGCTCATCCACCCCTACACTACAACAATGGTCTCCCCACCCTTTCATCTTCCCTTAGATACGATACACGCGACGCCCCTCCATCCGCATATCATCACCCCGTCGACTACTCCCGCTCCGAGTCCGTCGATGCTCGGTCCCGTTCCCGTTCTCGCCCTCCTACAGCCTCCGAGCCCCCGTCCACCCACGGCGGTCCTGCACGAACGGCCCGACCCAAGCGAGGTAGCGTGAGCTCACCATCCCCTCCACGGCACGGCGCCCATCCACACGCGATTCTTATACCACCTCACCGCCAATCCACCTCGGGCCTCCCAGTCTCTCCTCTCTCCATACACTCAGCCAGTGCCTGGCACCAGGAGTTCTCCCTCCCGACGCCTGACAGCCTAGGAACAGGCGCTTTCGGCAGTCACGGCACACCAGGCGCTAGTGGGATCAGCCCCAAGGATATCGGAGCAGACCCCTCACAGGATGCCGCTGCTAAACAGTGAGTCATTCAATTCGGATTTTCATGCCTCGTGCAGTATAAGAGACGTGGTACCTTGCGTAGGGCGATGATCGCGAACGAAAAACGCCGGCGGCGCCGTGAGAGTCACAACGCAGTCGAACGACGACGCCGAGACAACATCAATGAGAAGATTGGCGAGCTCGCGACTCTTATTCCTGAGTGTATGCTTGACCCTGGTGGTACGTGACTTATCTATCTTTGTCTTTATCCACGATAATAAAGCTTATCATCAGTTTCACACTCGGCGCCTGCACAAACTCCGACATCGCCAACACCCGATGACGTCTTATTGGGGAATCTGATTCCAGAAGGTGCAGGCCAGGCCGCAGGAGGCGAGGACTCGGGTAAAAGCGAAGGTGCCGGAGAGTCGGTTGTCAAAGCGAACAAGGGCATGATTTTACGCAAGAGTGTGGAATATATCCGGTGCGCTTTCCCCTCTCGAGTTCTTTTCCAGAATCGCCCTTATGCAAAAACACACGTGCAGATATCTCCAACAGCTCGTTATGGCTCAGGCAAACCGCAACCGTGAGCTGGAGGCTCAGATCGGCGCGCTGCGCACCCCAGACACATCCCCTCCGTCTGCACATCACAACGGAACCCATCCGTCCATCAATGGTAACTCAAGCGTGGTTGAGGAGCTTATTTTACACGACGAATTACACCACGTCGGACCAGGCAAGTGGGAGCATGCGCTTGGTGCATTGGCGGAAAGCGAGAGTGATGATGTCGACATGGAAGCAGAGAACGCAACGGCTGAACGGGGCCGCCAGCGGCACCGCGCAGGTCTTGGAGAAGACGTACGCATTAAAGAGGAGGGTATGGAAGTCTCATGATGCCCCTTCGCATCCTGGGGTGTGCGTGCTCGCACAAAATCTTTTCATTATTCGACTAGGTCTTACCTTTTTTTTTCTTACGCGGTGGAGACGCTGCCGCTGTACTACTAGTGCATCCCACGTTGTACGTCTATCTCTCTGTTTGCCCTTATTTATTTCCTCTCGTCTTTGCTGTCTCAGTAGTGATACCGACCTCTTGCTGTCTCTTTATGCCCGTTATCCCCTCACCCTCTTAACCCATGGTGCCTATGTCAATAGGACGATGACTTATGACCATACAACCTCTTCCTGGCGGTCTACTATCTTTTCCTTACTGGCTTCTACTACTGATATTATCTTGTTCTATTTCTTCTTTGCGTTTTCTTCATCCACCATGATGCGCTACCTATCCTATCGCACGTACAGATGCCGTTTTCCGCCAGGGGGGTTGGGAGTGTGTAAGGGGAAGGCCGGGGCCTGTTGTACGTATACATTCTGGAGAAGTTATCAAATAAATCAAAGTTCGAAAGTTCTAATGAAAAAAAGGTAATGAGGCAAAGTTATCAAAGGTGTCGTTTGTCTGGCTATAAAGACAGACCTAAGGCCCGAGGACTGGTCTCGACTCTCGGCCTCGTCGACACTATGATGTCTCTTTTACCCCCAGGTTCTAAAACCTTTTATCTGAGGGTGTTGCAATATAAGAAGAGTATTATGTCCTTACTCCGCGGAGAAATCGTGCCCGAGCGGGAGAGTTCCCCATGGCACACACACGTGCACAGTTTTTAAAGGCTACCTCTGAAAGAAGAGGAAGCTCGGAAAAGGTGATTTCCACCACCCGTTAAGCAAAATGCATATGCCGGTTTACAGTAAGTGACGTTGTTTTTGGCAGTTTTGGCGAGAAAGGATAAGCCGAGCGCTGCTGCTATGATACATGCCTGCCACCTGTCACCTCATCTATGCTTTTTTTGGCCATGGCCGGGGAACGGGGAAATTAAAAGGCGGATAGGCCAGATATGTATTTGTGTTTTTGTTTGTGTGGTGTGGGGTCAGTACAGGGTAGATGTGAACGTAGATGCGAGTAGATGCAGATGCAGATGCGACCTCTGTCCGTGGGCCGCGATGGCGGCCATTACTCGGACTCGGACGTTCCGCGCCGATGTGGTTTTTTTTTTTTGTGGATTCATATAACTCAAGGAGTGGTGTGGTTTATATGATCGAAGGAAGGAGACAAAAGAGAAAAGAAAAATGACTCGGTGTTTTATTGGTGTCTTAGAATTCCCATTATGCTTACGGCCGATGCAATGTTGTTGGTGTCAGTTTATATTACCAGTAACTGAAGTTAATAAATAGAACAATCCCAAGGAACACGCGTTCTATCATAAATTGTCTTGCTTGCTTTGGCTTCTGGTCGTTAAGGTGTTATGGTGTTATGGGTTCTTGTTACGAGAATGGAATAAAAAGGAGAAATGAGGAGTAACTTATGGGATTTAGGAGTATAGTGCGTGCCTGTGCCTTTGTGGAGTATCTTTTCAGAGGTGGGTGTGTTTCACTGTGGGGCCATGCCCCACTCTTTGCTGCGGAGTGGTGACGCTGACGCTGGTCCGCGTAAAATTGTACACCGTACGATCTATCTGGCACCGCAAGCTGTACTGTATACATATGGATGGGTTGGCTTAGCATCCTTCCCGGGCTGAGCCTGTCCATCATGCATCATGCATCACGCATAGATAGATAACACACACCGCACCAATATACAGTACATCATTGTGTTATGACATGACATGCCTGGCGACTGACATCTTTGATTGCAGAGAAGTACGCCACGTTCTAAAAAAATCGATAAATTATTTATAGGAATTTTTTTTTCTTTCCCCGCTCTTCTTTGTTGTCGTTGTCGTTGTAATCGTTCGTGGTCATCGTACGTGTTCGTATAGTTTTTTTCTTCTTTCATTTTGTCGATGATTTATTCTTCGGAGGAGGACAGCTACCGGGGTCCTTTGAGGCCAAGACCCTTGCAAGGCGCCGCCGAAAGTGTACTATATAGAAGCGCATGGTCCGAGGCGCGCGCGTGTGCAACATCGTTCGGACTGATAGACGTAGACGATTGATAGAAGAATAGCACTGCACCGGTACGGTCGAGCGCTGAGGCTGAGTAGTAGAAGGGGCTTGGGGGCTTATCGTTCATCCGTCCGGATCTCTATAGGGATGGGGTTGGTCGGATCGGGAGTCCGGATTGCTTCATGGAGTACTGCTGCTGTGGCTTACAGTATAGCGTGTGTGGCAACGCACATAGGTGGGATGCGACTTGCCTGGTATAAACACGCGCATGCAGGCAGGCAGTGCACGGATAGGGTTCGAGTGATGGATGGATGGATGGATGGGACGGATGGAATACAGCTGTTGTTCGACTCGTCGGACTTACGGAGTTAGTCGGATCGGGAGATCATCGGGAGCCGCCCGGCATAACTTGTCCGGCCGAAAACATTTTACTTACTTTTCCCCTTCATCGCTCTTCGCTCTCGAGCGCGGCCTATGCATGTGTTAATGTCTCCGATCAAAAGATACCTTTCTCATTTTCGGAGACATTAACACTACATTTGCTTTTCCCTCTTTTTTTTTTCCGCTCCGCTTGTCGTCGTCGTCGTCGTCGTCGTTAGATGGGTGATTATAAATATAAAAAATGATGGTGAGTGGGGATCTGATAGAGTGATTCATGATGATGATGCCTCGTCCCGCGATTTCCGGATAAAAAAAAGTCAACAAGAGTCAATGATTGCTGCAATCATTGCAATGTGGAGGAAGGCGCGTCAAAAGGAAGGAAGAAGATGGGAGCCGAGGGGACTCGAGGGGAACCTTTCAGGCCATCTCATCTCTTTTTTCTGTGGTTCTACGTCTTGATTTGTCTGACATTAGGTGGATGCATGACTCATCTATACATACATCGCGCAACGTTCGTGTATATGCGCTCTTTTCCGCTGACATGCGTGCGCCAGGGTATTATCGCGCGGGGGCTGAGGAGAACAAAGTCAAACCAAATCCGGACAAGGTGATGTATTTATTTATTTTTTGGTCTTTTCGTCTAATTTTTCACCAGTAAACAGGCAGTCAAGAGGTCCAAAGTGGGATTCACTTGTAAAGACGCCACCACATCCATCTATGCAATTTTTTTCCTCCCCGTATCAATTCCGGGCTGCTCGCCCCGTGGATGTCAACATGTCAATTCCAGGACAACCTTCCATTGCACACACACACGCGTTGGAACGTGCGCCCTGCTCTCAGCCGCACACACTTTTTCAGAACGTCACACAGGTCATCGCCCAAAAAAAAAAAAAAATTTGGAAGTTCAGGGCACTTCCTTGTGACCAACCCAAAAGTGCCTCGCGTGCCTAAAAGAGGCTCTACTGTAAGGATGACGTTACGATCAATGCGCGAGGCTCCCCCTCCGCTCCTTCTCTTTCATCTGGTACATCCTTCTACTCTACATTACTGTGTGATTGTTTTTTGCTTTTTTTGCACTAGTGGGCGCTTACCTACCTATACGTGGTGACTTTCTTTGGTATAGCTGTCTCCAAAGAAGCTATCTTAATATCGGTATATTGAACAGAGTATTGACAGCTCACGTACATAGTACGCAACACCACAAAAATGCTGGCAAACGCGTCACACAGGGCTTTCCACGGCCCCAAAGACGGTAACATAATTTATTCACCGGGCCGAGGAGCCCTCGGCGGGTCCGACCTCAAACCAAGGTCTGTTCCTTCTACAAGACGCTTGCCCTTTGTGGATCGCACGTTCCCTCTACAAGGGAAGATGGCCTGGATAGGTAGCCCTGGCCAAAGTTGAAAACACTCAAGTATTCCATTTCATTTTGGTTCAAACCTGTGCCAGTGCTACGCTCTCTCACCCCTCTCTCCTTCCTTCCTTCCTCCGCGCGCGGCCGCTTCCCCGTCTCGGGTTTTCCGTTTTCCGAATTCGCGTGGCGTCTGTGAGCGTGGCGTCTGTGCAGCTGAAATTCCTTGGAGTCGAGTGGAGGCCCTCGGGCCTGAAACGGAATTAGATGGTGGCGGTGGTGGCGAGGCAGGTGAAAACGAAAACATAGACCCGGATGGCCGGGCAAGCAGACGCTCTTTCCTTTGGTTGGACCCAGCTTCGGGAGAAGCTCCGTTCACGTTCCCCCATCCCATCAAGGTGGCGCACGGTCGGGGCACCTTCTTCTCTCTGTTTGCATTTGGAGCTGGGTGTTTTGATTGGTTTTGAGAGTGTACATTACCGTATTCTGTATGGGGGCGATAGATGCACGGTCCTATTCATCGCATCTGATCGTATTGATTAGAACTGATAATACTGATGACGCTATACATGGTACGCGTACCTGCGCCTATTAGAGCGCCTGGCAGGAACATGAGGCGGAGTCGAGTAGACGTGAGGCTACAGTAAGGTGACGGGCCCCCTACCACTGCTGCGTTTAGATGCGCTGGTGTCAAACTCTAGATCTGACAGGTTGGACAGTCAAGTTTACTGAACAACTCCACCTTTGCAAATAGCGACCCTCGTATTGGACGTGCCCAGGGGTCGTCCACTCGCCAGGGGTTGCATTAGCCATCATCGAGGGGACAAAAAATGCAGGGACAGAATAGCAACTACTCTACAAGTGAAATTGCGAGCTGTGGGGGAATGGATGCAGCATGCCTTGATTTTGCTCCTTGGGCGTAGTGACGGGTGTAATCCCCGCCCATTTCGTCCTTTCCCCGTTTTCGCCTTTTTCATTTCAAATTATACGGCGCTTTTTTTTTTGGGTAGTGTGTTGTGTTATGGAGTTCATTGCGGGGAAGAAGGAACGTAATTGATTGGGTCGGTGGTAATAGTTCCTCGACCTCGAAGAGGCTCGCCCCGGCTGGG
This sequence comes from Russula aff. rugulosa BPL654, assembly GCA_022496225.1. Taxonomy (NCBI): domain Eukaryota; kingdom Fungi; phylum Basidiomycota; class Agaricomycetes; order Russulales; family Russulaceae; genus Russula; species Russula aff. rugulosa BPL654. Next base: position 80,261 of record WTXE01000080.1, on the reverse strand, counting down.
GGGGGAACGTGTGGGGTAAAAAAAAAGAAGCATCCTTGCTTTTGGGTCAAAAGAACCACACACAGTTGACGCCCGCGGTAGGGGTGTCTCTCAGAGTCTGTACATGTGTCTGTATTGCACATGCTTTCTGTTCCTGCACCGGCGAAAGTTGAGTCGGCGACTGCCGGCGTGCGTGCGAACCCCTACAATCCCCAAATATCGATAGTCACCCATATGCGTCGTCGTAGTGGAAGGCATGGGGGAAAGGGTGGGTTATCGTATCTCAGCATCAGCACGTTCCCTGGCATGACATCAAGTCATGGACACAGTGCGGGGTACAGCTAGACTCGAAGCGGTAGTACATTGTTGCTCCTTCCCGCATTCAGGCAGCGTCCGTGACAGAATGACATTTCGGGTGCCACAATCAGAGGCACTGTGCTCGTTGCGCTACTGCCGATCTGGAAAGCTATTGCCCAGATTACTGGTGCCGTAGACTCTGACAGTAGCATCGAACCAGAGGCCGAGCAAGCGGGGCGAGAGACAAGATGACAAATCGCAGGCCCGAATTCAAAGCTTGACTTGACCGTCTATAAGACGATGGAAGCGCATGGAATTCCCGAGCACACGGGATCTATCAAATGGGAAAAAGACCCACAAGCGTATATTGTGAGGTTAGATTGACAGCTGTATTAAGCCCCGTACTCCGGTCGGCCGATGGCGAAATGGCTTTAATGCGTCTTCTTGTAGAACATCAGAGCTTCGATACTTAGGGATTGATCTTGGCAGCGAGCGGGACCGAAGCGTCAAGACTACGACTACGATCCATCAAGTGTGCGATGTACGTGATGGGGAGCACAGGAAAAAGCCGGATTGTTATCACGGCAAAATCTGACGTGTGAATCTATTCTTACGCCCCCGAATAATAAGTCCATCTGGTCAATACAAATTTGCTCTGGAGGGAGGAAAGACGATCGAGCCTAACTGACTTACTTATTTGCGCGCTCATGTGTACCGAGACATGGACCAAAGCTTCACAGCACAGGATGAGCTAGCGGGCATCAAACTGTCTTAGAAAAGATAAATGTTCACGGCAAAGACGTTATGAATACCATCGGTTCCAGGTTTAATTTGCTGTGGGACAATTGTATGTCCGTGTTCAGTATGCGTGTTACGAAAAGCGTTGCGGGTTCACAGTAGAGACAAGGTCCAACCTTCATAGAAAAGGATAAACCAGTGGGTGTCAAACTGTCTTAGACAAGAAAGTGTCCACGACAAAGGCATCGGTTCCAGGTTTCCTTCGCTGTGGGGCACTTGCAATGCCTGCACAGCTACCGGTGTTACGAAAAGCGTTGGGGTTGAACGTTGAACCGTTGGGAGAGCGGCGAAGTCATCAAAAGAAAGAGGATAAGGTTCTGAATTCCTATCGATGTCCATCAGCGATAATCATGATGAACGTTACCATACGGTATATTTTGAGGAAACCGAGTTGCGTCCGAACCAGTTATTGATCTGACACAGGCTTCTAAGTTTGAAAAAGGGACCGTGACCATTCTAGCTGCTGCGGTGTTACTTGCAGGGGAAGATTGGGTGGACTAAGGTGGAGAAAGAGGAAATGGAAATCCACGAGAAATCAGACGTCCTCTGACAACATAAAATGAAAACCATGCAGTCTGATAACGTCGTCCGATTTTACGCACATTGGGAATCAGAAGAGGATGAGGATGAAGACCCCGGAAGACATTGAGGGAGCGTGCGGTACAGCACTTACGAGATATTGTACCTCATGGCAGGGGGGATAACGGCGTTTGCAGGGATAGCTACGTCAGAGGCTGTTCTAAGGAATGAGAAGAAAGAATGGTTTCTGCGGAAGACGTCGGTCAGGTGGAGTAGGCGCACAACAACTGGCGAAACAATTACGTCTACGGGGTTTAGCGCCCTGGGGAAATTAGGCCTGGCCAGGGGCTGAGTTAACTAGTCGCACGACACTGTGACGACAGCTGGAGACACGTGGAAAGGTTTAACTGAACGGGGCTAATCGTTCTGGGGGATGCCGGAGACATCAGGCATTTGCTTTGGCTAGGCTCAAGCAAACGAGTCGATGCGAATCTGGAAGGAACGTGTTGTACGAAAGAACGAAAGACACCCGGGATAGCCCGAGAGGCCACATTGTCTGTAGGGCGTAAAAGTTGGCCGACAGGGAGGCCCTGAAGAAAAGAGAGATTCATCCTGGTGCTCGTGCTGGCATACAGTACACTACGGGAAGAGGGTAAGCAGTGGGCCCCTGGCACCCCTAGAAACAGAGATAGGATTAGATGGACTGGAGAAACAGTGCGAGGAGGTATCCCAGAATAGAGGCGGCACCAGCTGACTCGGAATTGCACAAGCATACAGCGAGGCAGGGTGTAGGGTACGTCAGGACTCAGGGGTACGTAGAAACATCACGCCACATTCCCCACAAAGACACGGAGGAATGTTTCTGCGGACGAGAGCATCCAAGTTTGTAACATAGGTACCAGTGGAGAAGAACAAAAGAGAAAAACGAGGTGAAGGGCACCATGACAGCGGTTCATATTTTGATGATCTTGGGAAGAGATGAGCCGGGCTCAGACGCTCATGGTGCACCTTGCACTCAGACTGGATGTTGACTGTCTCGGTTCCTGAACCCTGTGTGAGGACGAGGGTGGACCAGAACCGTGGCTATGTCGAGATTCGAGGTTGAGCCCGAGGTGAGCCCGACGATGTCATCGGGTACACGTACACGTGACCATGCTGAATTAGCGCGTCGCCGTCTCGCGTGTTTCGTTGGCCAACATTGCCAGCGTAGTGCAACGCCAATTCCTTTCAATAAGTATTGCCTAATGCCGAAACGCACATTCGCACAAGTAGACCCGTCTTCCCCATCTGTACCTTCCTCGTCACCATTGAAAAAGATCCACACTTCTACCCCCGTATCGCAATCAACTGCTAGCTCACTATTCTCCACACCCTACACACCCTCAGTCTATTCTATCCCCGCAGACTCCCCTACAAATCCCCTCGGGCTCAAGCGACGCGTTCACAATCTTACTCTTCCCAAAGCCACGCCATTCTCTAAACACGTCGCGCTCCGCTTTCAGCTCGTTACTTCGTCAGACGCTCCTCTGCCAAAGCCTTCTCTCTGGGTCACCTCAAGCTCGTCGTCAAGTCCTTCTCCTTCTGCTAACGCGGTCCACTCGAGGAATCCAAAAGCCATACAGTATGCGAGTGAGGGCACTTATCGCATCGTGCAAGCTCCGCTTTCATACACCTTCCGCCATCTACGGGCGCTGATCCTTTTCCTCTTCTCTGGAGACCCCGCCACGTGGTCTAGTGTACCGGGCCACCTCTTTGCTGTCCATCATGGAATATCAATTAATTCGCGAGGTGAGATCACGCGCGGAGGGGTGCGAGTTAAACTATCCTGCGCGCGTGACCCGTACTACTCCTCCCGCTCCCTCGCCGACATTATCGCCGCTGCGGACGCTCGGGGAGAGGGAGAGGAAGACCTTGAAGATGAAGAGGAGGATGCGAGTTGGAAGTGGGAGGGTGAAGATGATTTTATCCTTGGACATGTGTGGGACGTGCGCTCGCGTGACCCAAAGCGCGGGATCATTTACGTGCGTTGACACCCTTTGGAATCCAGAATTAAAAACAGTGCTGACATCCCCTGTAAATGGTAGCACCATGACGACACGACAGCCGTCCATATCACACTGAACTCCCAGACAGTTCCGCATCGCAAGGGTGTCGGTAACATGCCCTTTGTCTTCCGCGCCTATGGCACCTTCCACATCGATCCCCCGTCTCCCCACTTCCAGCGCCACTACCCCAACCACTGCGCATCTTCCCATCATACAAGCGCCCCACGCCGACAAACAAAGCGGGTGCCGCTTCTGGGAATATAAAGCCTCTGACATTAGATGGGCCAGGCGACACGGACATCGACGACGAGTTGTCCTCAGACGAGGATGACTTTGACGGCGGGCTCGACACGCGTGTGTGGAACCATACAGGCGCGTTCCCGCGCTTCCTCACAATGGTACGCGCCAGCGGACACTCTTCCTCTTCCTCTTCTTCCTCCCCTTCGCCCTCCCCATCCGCGCCGCCCTCCCCCTCCTCACTCGTCCGAACGACATTGGCATCTTCCTCACCTACGAGGAAGAGAAGCATGTGCCGCGCCGCGACGATGCCTTACTCAAGCAGTGGCGGCAGCGCAGTATCGCTCTCGCTCTCGCTTCCCTTCTGTTCCAAGAATGATGCTTCTTATCCTTCGTCTTCGCCCGCCCGTAGCCTGCCGAGCCTGACGCCTGCACCGGCACGCGTGAGGACACGGTACCGCGTCGCGCGGGCTGCAAGACGTCTGCTTGGCTTGGCGGAACGCGGATTGGAGAGCGCTGCGGCGGAGGAGGCTGATGGGGGGCAGTCCAAGAAGGGCCACAAGGGGAATGGGAAGAAAGAGAAGACACGTTCGGGGAAGGATGCTGCAAGGACGAGGCCGAAAACGAAGACGTTGACGGGCGATGTTCAGGAAGTATGGAATCCGTTTGCGCATTTGAAGGACGCATAGCCCACAATCAATACTGTACAGTACGTTATTCGTCCGGTTTTTACCTTTTTTCTGTCGGGCGCGGTCCTCTTTTTTTGTACCAGCGTTATAGTTTTGCATTGGATAGAGGTAGTACATCACCAATTTACCACTCGACTTGCATGATAATCCGTCCTACACCATCACGATGCTCCCAAACGGTGCGTACCGTACCGTTCACTCCCTCGACCGCACGCACGAACCCCTGCACGCCCCCGCCAACGCCAAAGTAAAGTACCTTGGCTGCGACGAGGCACAGCGGAGGCTGCACCACCTCGTCCGACAAAGCCACAGCCGCGGGTGTAGCGGTAGCGGTGCGTAGCACGCCTAGAAACGCATCGAGGGACTGAGGGCGGTAGATCGTCTCGCTCGCTAGCACAATGTCGTACGGCGGCTTCCCTTGGTGTGCGAGCTTCTCGCGCAGCGATTCCCAGCTCCCTGCGAAGAAGCACAGGCGGACTTTGTGCGCGTTGAGTGAGGCCGTGAAAGCGTCTAGTAGTGCCTGGGTCACCGTGAGCCCGCCGGGTTTGCGACCGTGCGCAGCGCAGCGGCCAGGTGTCACTTCCTTTCCTTCCTCATTCTCGTCCTCATTGCCGTCCAAGTCTGAGTCTGAGTCGGTCGCAGAAGCGCGATACACTGCAGAGAGCGGGGACATGTCTGTTGGAAGGTTCTTCAGCGAACACGAACGACGTGAGGTAAGGTGGTGGGATGACGGACACCACGCAAGGAGGACATTTGGGAATGTGACAAGTTCGAGCACGGAACGATTGTAGTCTTGTAGGTGAATGTGGGTCTCCCGTACCGACGCCGACGGGACCGACCTTGATCCTGCATCGTTATTACCACTGGAAGGTGGTCCAGTCGAGGTTCCAGGCTCAGAAGCCAAATATCCAAAGAGTCGATCTAAGAGGAGGAGCGTAGGTACCGCAGTCCCGCAACCTAACTATACATACGATGCACGTCGTGCATGTCATGAGTATAACACGAAGCACAGCGTATCAATCCCCCATCAGACAACAAGATTCCACCAGACGGATAGAAGAACTCACCTCGAGAACGCGCGACCCACGAACACGCCGCCCCGCCGCCGCCGCCTCTACACCTGCTTGTGACTTTAGAACGTTCCGATCGAGGTATGCCGCGAGGTCGAGTGCGCATTCCCATGTCTTGAGTCCGCCCTCGTACGTGCCCGGGACGAGATCAGCCGGCGCATCGACGAATGCTGTGGTCTGTTCGCCCGGCTGCTCGTGCGAGAGCGAGAGCTGGAAGCGCACGTCGAAGAGGTCCCGTCGCGCGAGTGTGTACCCGGGCGTGCTAGTACCACTACCAGCAGGCGCCGGGAGAGTTATAGGCGAATATGAGAATGCTTCGGGGAGTGCGGAGAGCTGCGCTGGCAAACCCAGATAAGATTGGTTGTAAGGAAGAGATCAGATGTTTTAAAAAAGGTGTCGCGGTCGCGGACCAATGTGGAAAGCGGGATTTCCTCCGCAGGTATCGCTCCTCCAGGTACGCTTTCCGAAGCTAGGGTCTTGTCGATGGAGGACGCTGTGATGGCTTCAAAAGATTCATCGAGGTCATCTTCGAGATCAAAATCAAAGGTGAAAGAGGACATGATTGCAATTGCCGCTGAATTTACGGTCGAGCCAACCTGTGTCACAAGAGAAAAAAAGAAAATGAGATCCAAGGCTCCAAGTGGATGGCTGCTTGACCTATATAACTAACAATCATCCGACTTACAAGCATAGACCACTTACCCACCCAACGAGCCGAGCTATATTCTACCCTTCAAGCTTCAAGTCCTCTAACAGCCGGGCCGCCCGTTCGCAACCCACTAGACCCCCTCACAGGCGCCGCTACCCTTGAAGTTCCTTATAACTAGCGGCACAACTACCCCCACACAAATCTTCCCCATCACACCCTTCTCCTTCCTCCACCTTCCCCCTACCCAGCGTACTCCCTCTGACAATATCAGAACGACATCGACAAATTCACCACCAAAGTGAAATAACGTCGCAATAGTAGAACAATACAAATCACTTTCATTCCCAATACACTGGTCGGAAGTTCCGAGAGTCATCGAAAGATCACTCATTTGAACACATCTTCGAGAATCGGCAGCTTATCGAGTCGGCCACGACACAGTATCTCGTAAACGACGACGACAAGACTCCGTCTATTTCTCCCATCCGTTTCTCCAATCTACGATAACGTGGGCACAAAGCGACCTTATTTGCACCAAAATCGACAGCGCACACCTATATCACACTCTATATACTTCAAGTCCCGAACAGCAAGTGGGTGATAAACCAACCAGAGAACCTTCACTTGTTTCATCGGACACCACCGAGAAATTGAAGTATTAATTCGACATCACAAGCAGAAGAGGAACCATTCTACTGTATCCATGACGAACACTTTGCATATTATTCCGACACATCCACAGCACATGGATGATCATTTGGAGACTCGTCAACCCGCTCTGCTCCCAATCGAGATAACCAATGGAGAGCTGATAGGAGTCCCACCAAGCACATTCGACGGCGACCGAAGCAAGGCGGACCAATTTGTAACACGGTTCGGCCTTATAGCATGATAAACGAGAGAAACTCGGTTATCACAAATCCAAAGCGAAGAACCGCCCTCGCGCTGACTTTCATCCGCGGACCTAAAGTAGACGACTGGGTCTCCCAACAGTTCAATGCCTTATCGACAAAGGTTAATGGTGACGCCAATCTTGTACCAAAGTACGCCAACACGGACGAAGCTTTGTGGGAAGATTTCGTAACAAGTTTTAATGCGCATTCAGCGAAACGGTTAGAAGAAGTGCTTGCTAGGCTGGAAGATCTTCAAATGACTGGAGACGACGTCGAAATGTACATTGCAACTTTCGAGAACTTAATCAGGCAAGCACGACGTGAACGGGAAGATAGATGGATGGTAGAACGTTTTTGCCAGGGCCTGCCGACCGATTTTAAGCGATCTATTATGCGACGGGAAACCAAGCCCAACACCATTGATGAGTGGAAATCGGCCGCTCGAGAGCAAGTAGAAAGGCGCATATACCGGCGCAGATTGATGAATCATGTCAACAACCGCGGACCCAAAGGAGGAGACACCGACCCCGTGCAAACTGGTGTCGTCAGACTTTCACAATTGTCTGAAGAGAAAAAAGCAACGCTTATGGCGGAGGGCCAATGCTTCAAATGCGAAGGAAAAGGCCACCTAGCTCGAAACTGTCCAGAGGAGAACGTCCGAAATTAAATTTCCAAGGCGTTTCCTCAAAGGCGAACCTCGGATCCGTCGCGCACGTATCATTGAAACAACCACCAAAGCTAAGAAATCAAAGGTAAAGGAAGAGGAAGACCACGCACCGCCTGGCTACAGTACTGACCCCGATTCACTCCTGGAGCATTTGAAGAACACGAAGATTTGCCGGACAGAAGAATGGCGGCTGTGCCACCAACTGTACGTTTTTTTTTTCGTTTCCGTTTCCGTGTGTCTTGTGGTACAGAACCTGTGTAGTATAGTATATAGATGTTCGGTTCAAGTTTCCGGATTCTGAGCCTCGCCCTCGCTTCACGTTTGCCTGCACACTTGCCTATCCCTTTTGACTGAGTTTTTCTTCCCTTGTGCTTTCTCTTTGTTCTTTACCTTACTATATGTCATTTCATTCCCCTTTGTCTTTAGACTGAGCTCTGCCGACCCACCTCCGAGTCTTAGCGTCGAGCACGACTTGCCCTATATGTACTTGTACTCTCACTCAGTTTGGATCCTGTTTCACTTCTCTCTTTCCCTTGCCTCATGCTTCAGATCGACTATACTATACCTGATGTGTAGCTGTATGTACTGTTTAAGTCCCCAGTGCCTCCCAAATCTTTAGAATCTGCTTTGTATGTGTCCAGTTGCACCTTGTTTACTGAGATTGCATCTCTGTGCCTCGTGCATCGTTTCTGTCCGCTACAAGTATGAAATTCTAAGAGACACAATAATTGAAGACTGCATTGTGCCCATGTGGGGAGGCTGCAGTTGTGTGCTGTGGGATGAGCGGACCCAGGGGGAATCATCTGTCACAGTATGGACCAGCATGAATGCAGTCAAAGCCTGCGAGTGCTTGCGTCGCCGTCAGACATTGGTCATCCAACGCAGTAATACCCCGAGCAACACCCACACAGCAGTTCCGGCGGCGCGGCACCACGAACGCACTTAGGATGCATTAATTTTTAGATATCTACATGTATTCGGGCACAAGCTATTTACATGTGAAGTTATGGAAAGATTGAGGTACTTCTGCACGAGTTGCGGTCAATTTATAGATTTTTTTGAAAAGGTGGTGAGAATTCGTACAGACCTGTTTGTTTGAGGAACTCGCCCCTTGCGAGCGAAGCAATCAATCAATCATCGACCTCCTGCGACTTTTCCCGCCCCAAGTCTCTATCCCAGACAGAAGTCGCGACAGGGCGATTGGTGAGCCGTCGCGCAGAAATGAACCGCTCAATGCCTTCCTCGACGGATTCCGATGGCTGGAACCCCTCCAAGTAAAGATTCTGCAGGGTGGTAACACTTCTGTTGTTCCGCCCCCAGCGATCTCCTGCAGAGCGGGCGCAATACGTGGCGCAAATTGCTTCGATACGTAGAGATTCTTCACAGCCGTAAACGGAAGCAGAAGTTCAGCCATTCGATATTCTCGATACCATCTTTCCAATAGAGTTGCGAATGTGCTGATTCGTAGAGGAAAAGGTTCTCGGTCGTGGAAAGGAGAGGCAAAGACGTGGTACAGATCTGTGCCAGGGACGAGAGCTGCCAATCTGGCTCTCTGCATAAAATGTTTACGCTGAAATGTCTGATTCCAGGCGCTGTGGTCGAAGTTCGACTGAAGCAGTTTGACTATCAAAGATACATGTGCTTATTGGGTGCCCCGAGTCTTGGTGAGCGATTGACGAATCGGATGAGTTCTGGGGTGTCGAAGTCGAGATCATTGAAGAATGTTACCGGGAAGTAGTAGAGTTGAGGAGCATTGATCCGGGCCACAAGTTCCTCCAAGTATTCGTTGACCCCTTTGAACGAAAAATACTGAGATCGGGGAGGACAGACGAGTTATTGAAGGTGAACGTCGGCCTTCCTGATCAGGAGAAGATTCAGGGGATTCAAATTCAAGTCGAAGATCCATGAGGCTGGTCAACATGGAGAGGCAAGTGGCCATCGTCTCGGGTGAAATATACCCGGAATGAGGAACTCGTTGAAGGTAAAGACAGACGAGGTGGGTGGAGGATAAAAGTAGTATCGGTAAGCTCAGAAATTGAACGGCATCCAAGTGGAAGTATCGAAGACGTGGCGCAGATCCACCCAGGAATGAATCGGGAAGAACTGGCACGTATGAAAAGTTGGTACATGACAGGGACAGAGTTGCGAGCTCCGGGAATGGCACCTGCATTGCTGTCCAAAGTCTTTCAAATTGCGAAGTTGGATGGCAATCGAGGTAGATTTGGAGTATGCGATCGTTGTGTTCGAGTTCAGCGATGATATTGCCGACTGACATTTCGGAGACATCTCCCTCAATTAAGAGAGGCAGGGCTGGCCAGACATCCAGGGTCTTCCTTGCAGATATTCCGGGTTTGCAAAAAAGTTGCAGGTTCAGGTGACGAGGTGATGCGAAAATGAGGCCTCTCCACCGTCGGCACACGTGTACCAGGGATTGCCACGACTGCAGCTGGCTTGCCACGCCTTGGCCGCTTAACATCACCCCAATGAGAAGATCTTGATATCCGACCACAAGGAAACCAAATATTGCTAAGAGGACGTCGTCTGGGAACACGTCGATCGTTACCGTCTGACCTAATTAAATCGCATCGAATCAGCCCGCAGTCGTTGAAAGATGGTGCCAGTGCACAACAAAAGACTTACGTTGATTGTAGGGAAATGCGAGATTGTCTCCCATCGGGGAGCCTTCGAAATTCAGATCTATTGGGATCAATGACCCTGGGAATTAAGTAATGGGGGAGATGCGAGGACGGTGCTGAAGAGAGAGGATTCCCTTGAAATACAGCTGAGCGGCCGTTGATGGGGGCTCGAGACTACGTAAATAGACGCTCATACAGGACCTGCTCTCATCTCTTCCCGCGTTTTTCCATCTTTTCTGACCCCTAGCATACTCGATCAAAGCACAATATTCTGCCATGTTCACCACACACCCTTTGCCCAGTACGCCACCACGACTCTAAGGAGAACTTGAACATGTCGAGGCGGTCCCATCCTGCCCATACTGCTCACCTCTTTTCCAGAGCTCATTCTCAACCGCTCTTTCACCCATCCATCTCCATCACGCCCTCTCTTTTCACCGAAAGGCTAAAGCCCTGTACAAGGTGACTCTAAAGTCCTATTAGAGACGGCCTCCCAAAGTCCTAATGCCACCCACTACGATCTTCGTCCGTCAATGATATGTGCTCTTCTTTGTGTTTTCAATGGGTGAACCCCCGTTTCGGTCTGTCGCAAATGTTTGCAAATCCAAGACTGGGTTCACAAACTGTGTGATGCGGAAGGGGGTGCTCTGGGACCGATGCTGGGTGCTCTTGTGTGCTGGGTGGAAGTTAGCAAATACAAGGTGAGGAAGTACCGTTATTCTCCCTCCATCCCCTCGATTAGCGCGGTACATATGCAAAGCATCTTATCATGATCTTAGCAAATGCGTGTCTTCGCTGGACGACGAGTCCGTGGCAATTAGCAACTTGAATCTTCCAAGTATGACGAGCGTCTCCGCCGCGGCCGACTTGCCTAGATGCAGTTGTGCTCTTGCTCCGTTTGGATCCTGTTTCACTTCTCACTTTCCCTTGCGTCATGCTTCAGTTTAATCCTAATATACCTGATGTGTAACTACAAAGAGTTCTGTATGTACTGTTCAAGTCCCCAGTAGTGCCTCCCAAATCCTTAGAGTCTGCTTTGTACGTGTCCAGTTGCACCGTGTTTTCTGAGATTGCCTCTCTGTGCTTTTGACTCTCGTGCATCATTTCTGACCGCTACATGTATGCAATTCTAAGAGACACAATATTGAAGACTGCATGGTGCCCGTGTGGCGAGGATGTAGATATGTGCTGTGAGGCTTGCGCAGATGAAATTCGGCAGCAGTACTAAGATGGGCTCCGGGGCCTCGGGCAGTTCCTGTTGACTCAGACGCTATCATGCTCTGCGGGAAGGATACGAGCTCAGAAACAGATTTGTTTCGATGAGTTTAAATTTATTCTTTCACGCAGTCACAGTAACCTTAAGTCCTTAACAGAATGGGATAAGGAGTTCCGGTAATGACTAAGAGTCCAAGTCGCGTCCGATGTGATTCCCAGCCTGAGGCAGGGAATTGGATCACGACATGCAGTTGGATGTGATGGTTGTAAAACATTTTTGAGTTTGAGGCCGTGACATTCTTGTTTAGCGGGATGGGATGCATCTACCGTAGTACGTGGAGTCGAGCTTGGAGGCGAGAGCCCTCCTCGGAGCAGCTGGTTTTATCTCGACTCCATGCGATCACACATTCGCCTGACGCCCGCCCAGCACCTTCTGGCCAACTTTAACACCCATAATCTCTCTGGGACTTCACCCAAAGCCCTGTCTCGAACTCGAACGCTTTCTCGCCGAGAAACTCCGCCCCGAAGGCCGCGAGACAACCGAATGGCGCGATCTCTTCATGCACTGGTGCACGTCGACTCCATCTCAACCGCAGACGACCCGTACGTCTCCGCCTCGGAGACACAACCATCGTTTGCGGCGTCAGGGCTGAGATCACCGAGCCAGACCTCGAACAACATACGGAGGGCTTTCTCTGTTCGGGGTGACTGAATCAACCGACAACAGCCTGAGCAACATTGACTCGTCCCTCCCTCCGTCCCAAATATTGACCTTCCAGCGATGTGCCCGCCACGATTCAAGCTGGGTCTTCTATCCGAGGAGGCTGAGGTGCTCTCGGGCCTTCTGAAATCGACTATTACTGTATGTGCCATGTCTTGCGACTCTTCATAACACTTACAGTAAGTTCTCTTTCTGTTTAGGCTGTTCATGTTTTTGGATAATGCCTTTGGCCTGGAGACAAGAGGGGGCAGTTGTTGAGATATTTGGCTGATCCGCCAGGGATTTTGGCATTCCATTTCACCTTGTACTGCTCTTCCTCACTCTTTTACTGTATGGCCGACAACACCGATGAAGGAACATCCCGCTTCTAATCGCATGAGCCCTATTCCCAATACCGCTAATTCGCATCACATCACATAGCAACCTCTTAATATGGATGGATAACAGGCAGCTCCTTCGTGACGTTCAACGTCTTCCACAAATAGATTAGCAGAGTCTGCGTCATCCACATTTTATACACTCCGTTGCATACACAGTGCTCTATGCCCCTGTGAACTTAGCCTAAGTCCTAAGAAATTCTTTGTTAAGGCCCTCGTATAGCTGATATCCCTACACAGAGATATGGTACCACACCTCCGCTACCGAGCAGCTACGACTACCGTAGGCACCCTCTTCATTTTCCAGGGATACACATCTTCCCGTCTCCACGCCTACGAAAATTTCCTCCTCTTTCACATCGTCCTCTCACTCGCCTTCATAGTCGGATGCTACGTCACCCCGTACGATAACTACATGCCATGCTCTCTACGCCTCTTTCGCTTTATAGGCCTTCGATCACGCGTGGTGGAATGTACGCTGGTCCCGTGCGAAGGGATGGGGAGTGACGAAGGTAGTGATGGCGCATCTTGAATGAAGGTTTGTGAGGTCGGATGTTAACCCGATCAAGGGGTGGAAAGTTATGACAGGAAGGTATTTTTATTTGTATGTGGTTGGATAGGTGAAGGAGAGGCCATCCGTCATGTTTACAATGTACGACTACCATGTCCCTAACACAAGGGAAGTAAGGGAAGTGCTCAGACACTAGTCATAAACCTCCTCTTCAAGTTCATCTTCAATAATCTTCCTCAATGTTGTCCCGTCCTGGGCGTGACTCTCCAATAATTGCCTTCCATCGTCACCCAGAAGCGCCTCGATTACCTCCAGTTTATCACCAAGCTCATGCTCGCGGAAGCCCATGTCTCGGACTACTTCTCCCACAACAGATTTGATACCACCGTGAGAGAATATAGTCTCTCCTGTCCCAGGATCGTCGTACCAGCCTGTAAAGGCTGTCGCCTTCGAATGCATTCCGAGTTCAGGAGCACCATATCGAAGGGAAATAGAATGCATGTGTGAATTGGCAGATCCTGTGGCATACCTCGAACTTGTCCACCAGTCTCGCCAAACGAGTTCCAAAGGTTTCGCATGCGGCTCCTCAGCCTTCTCTGAGTCTTGCGACTGTGAATGCGGCGATGGAGCAACGGCGACCAACATGCATATTGTCCGTTCCTTGACCCTACAAGAGCAGCAGTGGACCCCATCAGTGGGATTGGTGCAGACGGTCTCGATGGGCTTTATGATGCTGATATTGGATGCAACTGGGGCTAACTGAGTTGGTAGTCGGGCTCGAAGTGCTTCAGTCTGTCGTAAATATTTCACTTTGGATAGCATTTCAGCCAACTGGCTTTCTAGCATGGTTGCATTGTCATTTGGGATGTGAAAGACATGGTTGTGGTTAAGGACTCGGAGGTTAAGGAAGAAAAAAGGGCAATGTGCGTGATCCTTAAGTGATGGCAAGTGGGAGTGGGAGGGGTTATGGAGTGACGCAAGCTGCGGCGGAATTTAGCGTGCCGTCGGATGTCTGTGGCGGGTGGCCCGAGATCAGACTCCGACCCCCCCCCTCGTGATCTCTGTCCAGTCGAAACGAACATCGTTGGCTTGCTAAGAAAAGAGGGCGGCATCGACCAGCACAAATGGGTCCGTTCAGGTGAGGTCGGTAGTTGGTAAGGTGCTTGGTTTGAGGCCTGGTGGACGGGGACTCAGATGACCTTTGGGATGGCATATTTGTCGAGAGTGGGTACAGTAAAGGACTTTGGTACACGGCTCAGCTCGGCTCAGAAAAATGTGGCTCCAAAGTGGAGCCGACTGAGCTGCCTCCGAGTTGATCTGATCTTAGGGGCTGCCCACGAAAATATACTAACCTGTCTCTGATGCCGTCTCGGAGATTAATCGTAAGGAATTGATGCAAGCCGATGCACGCGACATGGATTCTTCTTGCGAAAGTTCTACTGATCTTAAACACATCGTGATGTGCTCTCTGATATGCCATGGAACGCCGTCTTCCATCAGACCCTCGACCACGAGTCTCTTGTTCGTCAAAGGCGAGTGAAGGTACCCTGGAAGGTCACTGAGGAAAGTGCCCATATCGTCTTCATCAAGTTCTTGCAGTAACCAATGCATCGTAGATCGATCCAGTTCCGATGCCCTCTTTTGGATTTCCCTCATGTACGCTCTTGAAAAGACCGGAACGTTTGTGGGCTTGATAAATTGTCGAGGAGCGCCGCACGAGCCGACGAAGGACAATGTATGAAACTCGAATGTGTGAAATGCACGCCTGAAGCAGTGGTCAGGGCCGTTTGGTAGGGAGAATTCCGTACAATGAGCGGCAGTACGCTGAGGGCCATGTATACTGCCAACAAGGCTACAAGGCAGCACCGAGCTGTTGTGCCGACGGGGACGTTGATTGAATGAAGCCACTCGCTTATGGCATAGAAGAAGAGGAAGATGGCAAGATGGAGGTCCGGACGGGGACACCGTAGGTCAAGCGTCTCATCTGGAATCGGGAAAGGCCATCGAAAAGATAGGCACGGACTCTGCCGCGTTTGTGAGGTGGGGCACTTGGCTGTGAATAATGGAGATATTCGCGGGCCCATTGTTGTATGAGGGTTGAGGCAAGGGCGCTGGTCACGCTGAAAAACAGGCTGAGGAACAAAAATATGTTAACACGGACTGCCGAAGCGGGGACGGATTGCGAGTTTGAACCGGAAGCAGGGGTGAGAGTCTTGTAAGTCTCGATAAGGAATGAGGCGACTATAGAAGAAAAGAGACCAGTCCTTGTGCGTTTCAGTCAGAAAAGTGTGTGCGTGTGCGATAGACAAAGTTTACAAAATGAGCAAGGAGTTTGTATTACTCTTCCAACTATCAACGAGTGCCTTGTCGTGTCTTTCAGATTCGTGCCGTAGAGTTTCCATATCTTGGTAGAGGTATCACCGTATCCTGCAGCTATTCATCGAGCCTGGCGAGGGAGCATACTTTCGAAAACTAGGTATAGCAGACCTTCATTCTCGTCGTTCTTGATTGTAGATGATTGGGCTCTGCCCCGACCAAGGGTTGTAGTTCAATATGTGAGCTCGAGGTTTAGATTTCTGGAATATGGGGCCTACCATCTCTTTGGAGTTCTATATCCCTAGTGGAGGCATTGAACATGCGGTGTGCGGCTTTACCCGTTTTAGAAATTGGAAGATTTGGAACATCACGTGTAATTCTCCACTCGTGAATTGCCACTGCCACGGCTGTACGCCAAGTTGAACGCACGCCCTCTCTTTGGGAATGTGATAGCTTCAAAAGTGAGTTTGTCGGGAAAAGAAAATACCTGACTACTTTTCTTCGCACTCTGTCCTAAGCATGACGGTCAGTAGGTTCAAGTTGTTATGAACCGACGGGCGGTTGGCCTAACCATGACGGAACGTGCATCATGATTGTTTGGCCCATTTTGTTCACATTAATTATAGTGCACAAGCCGAAGGCTCAGAGCAATAGAGTTAAATCGTAATAGACTGGAATGCGTGAGAGATAGGCAACTCGACAATATGCTTAAGAGCGTTCCTGACATTTGAAGGCGCTGAGTTTATTCAAAATTACCTGAACTGCGTTGTTGGCTTCTTCAGGTCCTTCATGCAGCTTTGTGGTCGAATACACGCCGACGTTAGAACCGAGGCAGGCAGAAGTACTAAGTGGAACGATGCATAGGCCATTCTGATAATTTCCCAATCATACACCACGAGAATGGGCTCAGGCGGACACCCAGAGTGACTCCTCGAGATACTTGCACGCGACTAGTACAGTACACGACAAAACGTGATCAAGAAAGGCCGGCCTTATTACACGCACCCGAAGCATGCTATAACTGCGCAACAAAAATCCGCCCAAGAACTGTTACTAAAACTGTCCCGACGCCAACCTTTTTTCGTCTCCCTAAACGGCATGCTCATTATCGATCCCTGAACAAGCCACTACCAATTAAATCTGATAATACGGAGAATAACGGGGATCTTAACGCACTGAGAGAGAGTGCTCGCATACAGCAGCATGGACGATCTTGAAATACTCTTGAGCTGCGTTGTGACTCTCGGTGTTATTCAAGTTTAAGAAAAGAAAGACTCGTCCGGAGAAGGCAGATCGAAATGCCGCGGTGGATGAGCCCGTGACACGGCTGTACACTAGCAGAGTGCAGAGCGCGACCGACGCCAGGTTTTTGCCCTTGATCGCTTGATCGCTTTACAGTAAAGGGTTTTGCCTTCTCACGAACGACAGTACGTCTTGAGATTCGAAACAGCTCCATGGTAAGGCCGTCGCCCTTGACCGGCTTGACCTGCAAGACAAGCATGCCCCACCCTCTTGCCTCTTGTCCATGAATATACAGTCTGCGGTAGGAACTTCTACCAGCACTCGATGTGGAGGTAGCTATTGGTTATCCAGTCCTGCCACGCATCGAGTGGCAAAACTGGATGATCAATGACCACATGGTAAATGAAGAAGATGAAGGCGTTAGAGAACTAAAAGTGCATACAGGTGCTGACAGCTTCCGGGGAGGAAGAACTGGGGTTTTTGGTACAGTAGGCTATGGACTTTTATACCTACTCTACAAAAGGTTGGGGTAATCACATTTGTAGCTTACATTGCCAAAAGAGGGGAGCAAAAGAAGCAAAGTCTTCTTTTATGAATCCCCAACGAAAAGAAAAGGGAGAGATCGAGGTCAGATATACAGTATCTGAATGCGGCCGGTCAGTCCATGCCTCCGGCAACGAGGTGGCTGCCAGTGCATCTCTCCAACGGAGATCATTAATATTATTAATGATCATTCACTTTCCTTTCAAGCACTCGGTCCTAGTAAGAGGACCAGAAGTTGGCCTCAACCTCCGCCGGCCAGCCTATGAACTTGCAAGCGTTGCACACCAACTGCCCCACGGTGACCTTCTGGTCCTCGAACTGGCAACTCGTATCATATCGCCCACATCTGACCTTGTCGATAGGAATTAATGGCGGTTCAACATACGTTACCCGGTTGGAAGGCACGTCAGATAGAGAGTTGATTGAGTTGAGGGAACTGCGGAAGAAAATATGTCGAGAATGTCGGTGTCGAGTTGGTCCATGAAGCGACTTTTGTCAATACTTTGCCGCGATATCCAATTAAAAACACATCTTGTACAAGTGTCGCGGGTGGATAGCAAAAATTCTGAGTGTGGCCACGGTGTACTGACTGACCCGAAGTATTGTGTTTGCGTAGATGAGGCAAATCTCACATCTTTGACAAAGAAGTCAATAAAATACGCTTCAATGTCGTCGCAATCCAAAAGGATGTGGGATAGCGAGGCTAAAAGAGGGGAGCGGTGAGGATGGGTGCGATACTACAGTGGTGCCCTCACTCATTTATAATAACGGATTCATGGGAGCACATTCATGGAAGTCGCAAAGGGACTGCTATCCAACTGCTATCAGTCATTTTCCCGAGTCTCGACAGGCACGCTCCACCCCTGTTCCTGCATGAACAAGGGTAAAAAGGACGAAAAAGTGTAACTGGCACCATTTGTAGCATAGAACAGTAACATCTTGATTGCCGATGATGAGGCTCGTCTTTCCCGTCTTTACCGTGAAGGCGCCTGTAATCGACGTGGCCGGGGGTGTCCAACAAGCATTTTTGCCTCAATCACCTCCCTTGATCCACCTGGTTGCTCTTATGGATCAGCCAGAGTTTTGATCCGAATAGGCGCGGTGCCTTTCCGGGGCGGCTGTCTCTACTCATGTGGGGTGTCATCGAATGAGGCACACGCCGAGAAGGCCGTTCCCTCTCCATCGTCATTTTTCTTGATGGCCTTACCCATCTATTAAGTTACTATCCTCGCTTAGGTTTATCCCCTACCAGGGCCCACTTTGTATAACCGATTGATCAGTCATGAATGTTGCAGGGACGTGGGCTGAAAACTAACGATGAACTGTACGAATTTCCAATGTCAGCAATTTTTTTCCCTACTAGACCAAAACCATGATGATACGTGACGACGCACCCACCGTCGAGCCCATGCGGCGTACAGCCCCCGTGAGATGAGTGGTTGAGGGTTTGAGCTTAATGGAATAATAGGCTGTCATTGAAGTGGGCAACTGCAGGTTGCGGGGGAGTGTATGCGGGAGAACCAAAAGGGGAATTCGTCTCGGATCTGACGATTGACCTTGACCCTTGTACCCCCAATCGTCGCTGCCTTCATTACGCTACACCCTCACTTTTTCCTCCTTCCCTGTCGACCGCCTGCCTCACTCTACTTTTAATGCAATGGCGAGTAAATTACAGTTAGAGCGGGCGATCAAAGAGATCCAGGGCAGACGACCTGCTCCAGATATCGATTTTACTCAGCATCAACTCGAAAATGGTTTCACCGTCAGCACACAAGAGCGTGTCGTCAAAGAGGTCTGTTTATCTTCCCCCTTGACCCATGCCTCATGGCCTTTACTGATGGTGTTGTCATCGCTTGCGCGCGTGGCGGGAAATGCGCCTGCAGGTTCAAGCCCCGGCTATGCACATCCCGACCGACGAGCAATTCTTTTCCAAAACGGAAAAGGGCAAGCCGGACATTGCCTATCTTAAGAATCATTTCTACAGGGAGGGCAAGCTCAAAGAGGACCATGCACTTTATATCCTCGAGAAAGCTACCGAGATTTTGCATACCGAGCCTAATCTCCTCCACGTCGATGCTCCAGTGACTGGTGTGTTGTCCCATCCTCTACCCCCCATGATCGTCGCTTGCATCATCCATGAGATATTTCTGCATCGGCGGGCTGATTGATGTCTTTTATTATAGTCTGTGGCGATATTCACGGCCAATACGTACGCTATCGGTCGCTACCCTCCTCTCTGCTCCGACTGCTGATCTTGCAGCCAGTATGACCTCATGAAACTGTTCGAGATCGGTGGAAACCCTGCCACGACTAGATATCTCTTTTTAGGAGATTACGTTGATAGAGGGTACTTCAGCATTGAGGTGCGTATCAAGCAACATACTCACGCTTACGTGGTCCCTCATCTCGTCTGCGCAGTGTGTCCTCTACTTATGGTCGCTCAAGATTTGGTATCCCGATACCATCTTCCTTCTGCGAGGGAATCATGAATGCCGACACTTGACCGACTACTTCACCTTCAAGCTTGAGTGTGAGTCACCACGTTCGCACTCATTGTGAACCTTCTGATCGCTGTCTCGTGCAGGTAAGCGAAAGTACTCCGAACGTTTGTATGATGCCTGCATGAACTCGTTCTGCGCACTACCCCTCGCTGCGGTCATGAACAAGCAGTTCTTCTGTATCCATGGTGGACTTTCGCCCGAACTCAATACTTTGGACGATATTCGGAACGTACGTCGTCCTCATGGCACCGGCGATTACAGGCTAACGTTATGTGTTCTTCCTTAAGCTCGATCGCTTTCGTGAGCCACCGACAGCGGGTCTCATGTGCGACATCCTCTGGTCCGATCCAGTGGAGGACTTTGGGCAAGAGAAGGGATCGGAGAGCTTCCTGCACAATCACGTACGCGGCTGTTCTTACTTTTTCACCTACCAGGCGGCCTGCACGTTCCTTGAGCGCAATCGTTTGTTGTCCATCATTCGTGCCCATGAGGCGCAAGATGCTGGGTAAGTCTTCTTATCCACCTGGGTGTAGATCGTGGCTAAGGGTGTATTGTATGCAGGTACCGCATGTACCGGAAAACTCGCACGACTGGTTTCCCATCCGTGATGACGCTTTTTTCCGCCCCAAATTATCTTGACGTGTACAACAACAAAGCGGCGATCCTCAAATATGAATCGAACGTTTTGAATATTCGGCAGTTTAATTGCACGCCGCATCCATACTGGTTGCCCAACTTCATGGATGCATTTACCTGGAGTCTGCCGTTTGTTGGCGAGAAGAGTGAGCGGCTTTTAATGACTTCCGTTGGGACATTGCCAGCTCACGCGAGTCCTCGGAACAAGTTACTGATATGCTCGTCGCGGTGCTGAACACTTGTTCACAGGAGGAACTCAGGGAAAGTCCGGTCGAAGAGTCTGTAGTTGTCCCGCCAGTGTCACATCCTCCAGACTCTTTGGAGCGGCGAAGAATCGTCAGGAGTAAGATCCTTGCGGTCGGGCGGATGGCCCGTGTCTTCTCGTTGCTTCGGTTAGCAATCTTTCCTTTTCCGTTTATTCATGTCCCCATGCTGAGTTTGTTTTTAAGCGAGGAGTCAGAACGAGTATCAGAACTCAAAAGTATGTCTGGCTCGTCCAAGTTGCCGTATGGTGCATTGGCCCTGGGTGCAGAAGGAATCAAGGATGCCATCAGGGGATTCGATGACGCGTAAAACCCTATTCCCTCATTTTCCCTCAATTGATGTCTGACACCCATTCTCGTAGACGTAAATCGGACATTGAAAACGAGCGATTGCCCCCCGACTTGGTTGACGCGGACTCGGAAGAGGGCAAAGCATATATTTCGTCATCAGGGCCCGATACTCCAGGTGAAGGCTCTCGAGGTGATCGTGAGCTCACGCCGAACGGTGTCGAGGCTGCACTTGAGGAGGCGTTTTCAAGCGCACCCTCAAGCCCGATCAGTCCCCAGACCCCAACCGCGGGCTCACCTCTATCTTTGTCTGGGCCGATTACTCCATTCCGGCGTGGCCATGGACGGCAGGCGAGCCTGGGTACGACAATGACCAGCCCGAGCACACGAAGGCGGAGCATCGAGAGTACGATGTCGCTTTTGAAGGAGGTGGCGGATGGAAAGGAGGACGCGGAGTTTGAACAACTAGCAGATCAGGTGGTGGGGAAAGATAATAAGAGCAAGGAGGCAAAGGCAAAGGAGAACATTGTACCGGCACGTTGAGCGTTGGTACGACCAATATTATCGCACGGTACAGTATTTACTGCTCGTGTGTTATTTTGGTCTTGGACGCGTGGCGTAGATCGCACATCACGCGGAATGAGCTTCCTCCATTAGCGCATTAGCTCTTGCGCCCGTGTCAGTTTCTCTTGTCCTGCCAGCGTATTTTATCCTGTTCTGGTTTGTGGTTCTGGATCAGTCTTTAGTGAGTTGAGCTCGGATGTGCCCCGTGTTGCCAGCAATGTGCCCAGCCTGGAAGTGCATTCATTATTATAATACCATCAAGGTACAAAATACTACTGTTTTCAGGCACCAGTTGTAGAATCTGGCCCGTACACTGCCTCGAACGGTCTTCTCGATCAGACCACTCGACTCCACAATTCCTTGAATTTCATAGAACAGTTCCCTCCGATAATGAATGAAATTCTCTTAATCTTGCTGGCATGAGGGTTCCATTCTGCATTCCATCAAATATCACTTGCCAAGCGAGAGAGCGTTTGTACATTCTTCTCTGCAGACGCGCGAACAAAAATTCAACTATAAAGCTTCCTCGGTTCTCTTCCGAGTCCCGGCCGCCTTGACTCTAAATATCCTTATCAATCCCTCCTCCCACTCCAATACCACCCGAATATAGCCTTCTCTCCCACTCACTCCCAACAACAAGCTGTTTACTCACCTCACTCTACGGGAAGCGAAAAATGCAAAATTGTCCCCCCGAAATCCATGCCTATATCTTCGAGCTTGCCTGCACCGACGGTGGTGCAGCCGGCATTGCGCTCTCCGCCGTCTCCCACTATGTCCGCGCGATCTCTGCTCCCTATCAGTGGTACACTCTCGCGGTGGCCGGCACCGCACAGACCGTACGCCTAATCGAGCGTATTCGATCGTTCAATTCCCTTTCTTCTACTTCATCCGGTGCACCGCAGCAAGGACAACAACCGGGTGTCTCCGAGTCCGCGAAAGGCAAGGGCAAGGCGGAGCTTAGTGGCCACCGATCACTCACCTGTTCGTATCAAACCGCACTGCATCGCAGGGGCACGAGCTTCGATATACGAAGATGGTCGCGACGGGCGATTTGGCGGAACGCCATCGGGTCGAGGCGACTTTCGATACCGAGCGGACGCTTGGGCCCGCGCCGTCCGCGCGCTCTTCGCGTATGCTGCTCCTACTCTCCGAACGCTCGCCATGATGTGCTATGACATACACGTCTCGCCCAATGGCCGACTCTTCTTCTCTGACCTCAAGCGATACCGTTTCCCGCACCTTGAGGAGCTCTCCATCAGAGGCGGGTTCGATACGCGGTTGAGGGATTATGATGGTGCTGTGAGTACTGCGGCTTTGCGACAGCGAGCGGCACAGGCACAGGCTGGTGGTGGCGATGGTAGTGAGGGAACGGGGCCCGGGCCAGGGGAACCAGGGTTAGAGTATACGGATGATGATGATGACGAACCGACGTTGCCCGCACTACAGCGGCTCCACCTCGCTTCCCCGATCTCCTTCGACCTCTTCCTCCACCGCTTACGCCCGCTCGCACCAAAACTATCGCACGTGCGGCTCTCGGA
The DNA here is from genome assembly GCA_022496225.1 of Russula aff. rugulosa BPL654. NCBI lineage: Eukaryota > Fungi > Basidiomycota > Agaricomycetes > Russulales > Russulaceae > Russula > Russula aff. rugulosa BPL654. Next base: position 57,067 of record WTXE01000080.1, on the reverse strand, counting down.
GCTACTCGCATTCGACTTTGACATGGTGCGCGCACTGCACTCGGAGCTCTCCGAGCGAGGCATCGTCCCCGCTCAGTTCCCCCGCTTGCGCGAGCAGCAATGGAGCGTCGAGCCGCGGGCCGTGCCAGTCGACTGGGAATGCTTCTTGCCGCCTCCGGAGACGCTACGTCGTCTTGTCGTGCAACCGGCTCAGCTCCCGCCCGCGCCGGAACAGTTGTGTGGGTGTTGCTCGGGGTACTACCGCGTGGATGACATGACTCGGTTGTTGCGCGAGATGGCGCGCGAGGCGCAAGGTCGTCGTCGTCTTCACCTCTTGCCGAGAGAAGAGAAGGAAGGGTTCGAAGAAGAAGAGGCGGCGGCGGCGGAAGAGGAGGAGGACGAGCCGGTGTTTGTGTTTTTGCCGCCGGGGCCTAGACATAACGCCTATTCGTTTGAGGAGGGCTATCGTGATTGGCTGGGACGCACCGCGGGCGAACGGGGTTGTTGGAAGGAGCAGGATGAGGTCGATATTGACGCTGAGCCGCCCGCGCCCATGGTCGTGGCCTCTGAGGACGGCGGGATGCGGTTGTGGAACATTGGGGTGAAGCGGTCGATATCGAGGAATTGGTTTTGAAAAGGGACATTTTTAATTTTGTTGTTGTTGTTGTTGTTCCTACTGATTGTTTGTATCGTATTAGGGTCACACGGTCTGTAATGCTGCACGGTTCAATTGACGCGACGGTGTCGTCGTATGTACGGTACTCGACTGTCCCAAGTCTTACCGATCTTACCACTGATGCGGATCATGCGGCCGCATGCGGTACGACCATGCGCACGTTCATCTCATCAACTTGAAACACGGAAAACAGCGAAAATTTCATCCAAGTGAGGATATCTTTCCCATACAGTACAGTGAACGTTATCATCGAGGTGCCTGGCCGATCCTTCAAGTTCCCAAGTTAGCGAGCGCGTGGGCGTCTGACTTATCACGCCGCACGCACGGGGGTGACACTCAGACGACTCGGAGATGTTTGCTTCCGAGGTTCCGAGTCCCGAGTCCATTGGAAAGACTTGCATTTCCCTTGACAATTTACAATAGCGTAATGTATGTATTGATACGTTCCGAGCAGGCGCGAGCCTGAGTGCGAGTGCATGCCAGCCCTCTTGGCACCCTCGTGGGAGAGAGAGCCGGAAGGAGCTTTGTGATCGACTCGGAACGCTTTGATCGATCTCGTAGGCCGTGGCTCCATGAAGTCCTGACCTTCAAGGCCGTTTTTTCCCATGCCCATGTCGCTTTATTAGTAGAAAACTTCCAATTCCAACCCTTACTTCACTTCACCGCTAACTTATTTGCAAGAACTCTTTCTCTAGACCTGAAGCCTGAGACCCTGAATCTGTTATCTGTGCAATTTGGGAAATGAACCACTTTATGCAAGGGTGGTGATTTCTCACAATGCACTAGCACCGTGACGATTCCCATCGCATCTTCCACAGAACACGCGTTTGCACCATCATCCCCATAGCGCACAGGGCTAGGGCTATCCACAGGCGGTGTTCAAGACACGTCACTGGCCGCCCATCTGTCCTATAAATCTCACGAATGGCCGCTATCGTACGTGAGATTTAGGACACGTACTCATGCGGTCGGTCTTACTATGGTATAGGGTCTCTGAATATCACATTATACTCGAACTGGACATCTATATACTCGAAATACTAAACAAACAGATTCTGTACCACCAGACGCGCGGAAAGGAAATAAAAAATTAGAGAATAAAAAAAAACGCACGGAATGGCAGTGGGTAGGTAGCTATGCCACGCTTCTTCGCCCGGTCGTTGATTTAGAAACCTTCCTTGAGTGCGAGCGTGTCCGGCAAATTTTCACGTTATTGGCGTTTGTTTCATCGATACGTGTACAACAGACCCGAGTTTCGCCTTCGAAAGGGGACTGGCGCCCTTCTTGGAAACTCAATTTCGGACGTTCTCGGACTCGCCCCCAAGTTTATCCGGACAGTCTCCAGCTAGGTGGCCTTTCTCATTGCATTCTAAGCACCGGCCTTCCATCATAAGCCTTGCCCTTTCCTCTTCGGACAACCGTGAAAGTCTGATGACCGTAGTCTGTGTGCCGCCGTGTGCCGCGTCGGACCTGTCGGTGTCTCCTCCTTCGGGTCCGGCGAGGTGGTAGAGTTTCATCAAGGCCCGCCTCTCTACTTCCTTTCGGGCGGCCGATTGCCACTCGTCAATGGTGTTTGGGATGGCTTGCCTCTTCATAATAGATCGCTCTAAATTGGTCGGTAGGCCTTGGCGAAAATAGTGCACCATCGGTCCACTTTCCCGTTTACATTCTGCTAGCCTCATTAGGTTCTCGAAAGTTGCATGTACATTTCGACGTCGTCTCCGGCCATTCGAAGATTTTCCAGCCTGGCAAACACTTCCCATGACGGTTCGGCGAAGGCGCGTTTGAACTCTGCTATGAAATCTTCCCACAGAGCTTCTTCTTCGTCAGTGTCCGGCGTGTCGGCGGCGTGTGTCCGTGCCAGTGCATGATTAACGTCATCAACCTTTGTTGATAGGGCATCGTACTGTTGCGAGACCCAGGCGTCTACTTTAGGTCCGCGGATGTAAGTCAACGCGAGGGCGGTCCTTCGCTTTGGATTTGTGATGACCACGTTTCTGTCGTTTATAATGCGGAAAAGGCCGAACTGTGTGATGAACCGGTCCGCCTTGCTTCGGTCGCCGTCAAAAGTGGCTGGCGGGGCTCCTATCAGGCTTTCGTTCGTAGGAGCGATTTCGGTTATCTCGACTGGGAACTGAGCGGATTGCTGAGTCTCCTGGGGCTTCTCCACTAGCACTGGCAGGCGCTGGGAGTAACCCTCGAGCCGTCCTGCAGGAGGTACGTGTGGTGGTTCTCTTGGTAGCGATCCTCCTGGGCGCCCTTGGAACGATGGGCCTTCAAAAAGTGTTCGTCCCGCTAAGGAAATAGGCATTTGCGGCTGTAAAGACACGGTAGCCTGTGTCGTGGGGATGCGCATCATGGCGTTCATCGTGGTCCGTGGATAAGGTCGTCTCTTCTACTTGTGAGATTAATCCTTTTTTTTTTTTTTCAGTTTCTCGGTCGTGTTGGGATGATAACAAGTAACAGCTCTCTGGTCTGTTTTTATCACTGGCCTTACAGTTCTCTTCTGTTTTCAAGTTTGAGGAAGATAAGCAGGGGAGAGGGCCCCTGGTCCTTCTGAAATGAGTGAAACACGGGATGTGAAAGCGTGCCGAAGTCTCCATCACTGACAGACCCGAGTCCTTTATATACAATTTTCAGACTTCTCCGACCCCGGCTACGCGAGCAGCCCCGCCGCAAATAGTCGCTCTATTGGAGGGTTATTGCTTCTCTCTCGTACAATTTCCAGACCATATCTACGTAAGGCCAACAGTTGTTCTGAAACGCCTCAAGTAAAACTATGTAAGTCCTTCTCAAGTTCCTAACACTGTTCTAAGAATGGAGCAACTGCTAGTGTGGTTCCCCATACCAGCGGACTCGGAGGCCACAGACAGGACCCAGTTTGACGTCATCAAAAAGTATGAATAGATCCAAAGTCCAAATCAATCAGACCCGGCCCAGCCTCATCGGTGCGACGTGGCGCTCGAATCAACTCACTCGACTTACGAGACGGTACTGGTACGCGCAACTACACTCGGAACTCACCGAGCGTGGCGTTGTGCTTAGCTCCCCCCGCTTGCGCGAACGGCGTTGAGCCGCCGCGGCTCGCGCAGGCGGCACAGTGTCAGTCGACTGCGGAACGCTTCTTATCGCCTCCGGTGTTGTTTACACCGTCTTATCGTACAGCCAGCTCAGCTCAGTCCCGTCTGCGCCGCCAGAACTGCTGCGTTGGTGTCGCTCGGGTATTACTGCGTTTGACGACCAATGTCTAACGGCGAAGCAAGCACCGTGGGCTTTGACTGATTCATGCTAATCCATACTGTGATAGATGATTCCCCCTGGGCCCGCTCATCCCACAGCACATATCTACATCCTCGCCACACGGGCACAATGAAGTCTTCAATATTGTGTCTCTTAGAATTGCATACATGTAGCGGACAGAAATGATGCACGAGAGTCAAAGCACAGAGGCAATCTCAGAAAACACGTGCAACTGGACACGTACAAAGCAGACTCTAAAGATTTGGGAGGCACTACTGGGGAACTCTTTGTAGTTACACGTCAGGTATATTAGGATTAAACTGAAGCATGAAGCAAGGGAAATAAACTGAAGCATGAGGCAAGGGAAAGTGAGAAGTGAAACAGGATCCAAACGGAGCAAGAGCACAACTACATTAAGGCAAGTCGTCGGCGGCGGAGACGCTCGTCATACTTGCTTGGAAGATAAAGTTGCTAATTGCCACGGACTCGTCGTCCAGCGAAGACACGCATTTGCTATGATCATGATAAGATGCTCTGCATCTGTACCGCGCTAATCGAGGGGATGGAGGGAGGATAACGGTACTTCCTCACCTTGTATTTGCTAACTTCCACCCAGCACACAAGAGCACCCAGCATCGGTCCCAGAGCACCCCCTTCCGCATCACACAGTTTGTGAACCCAGTCTTGGATTTGCAAACATTTGCGACAGACCGAAACGGGGGTTCACCCATTGAAAACACAAAGAAGAGCACATATCATTGACGGACGAAGATCGTAGTGGGTGGGCATTAGGACCTTGGGAGACCGTCCTAATAGAACTTTGGAGTCACCTTGTACAGGGCTTAAGCCTTTCGGTGAAAAGAGAGGGCGTGATGGAGATGGATGGGTGAAAGAGCGGCTGGGAATGAGCTCTGGAAAAGAGGTGAGCAGTAGTATGGGCAGGATGGGACCGCCTCGAGATGTTCTCCTTAGAGTCGTGGTGGCGTACTGCACTTGGGTAGTTGCAAAGGAAGGTGTGTGGTGAACATGGTAGAATAATGTGCTTTGATCGAGTATGCTAGGGGTCAGAAAAGATGGAACAACGCGGGAAGAGATGAGAGCAGGCTGCACAGGTGGGATGTGCTCAATGCCAGCCGAGCGTCAGGCGCGTCAGGTCCTGTGAGCGTCTATTTACGTGGTCTCGAGCGAGCCCCCGTCAACGGCCTCTCAGTTGTATTTCAAAGGGAATCCTCTCTCTTCAGCACCGTCCTCGCATCTCCCCCATTACTTAATTCCCAGGATCATTGTTACCAATAGATCTGAATTTCAAAGGCTCCCCGATGGGAGACAATCTCGCATTTCCCTACAATCAACGTAAGTCTTTTGTTGTGCACTGGCACCATCTTTCAACGACTGCGGGCTGGCAGTGATTCGATGCGATTTAATTTTAATTAGGTCAGACGGTAACGATCGACGTGTTCCCCGACGACGTCCTCTTAGCAATATTTGGTTTCCTTGTGGTCCGATTTCAAGATCTTCTCATTGGGGTGATGTCAAGCGGCCAAGGCGTGGCAAGCCAGATGCAGTCGTGGCAATCCCTGGTACACGTGTGCCGACGGTGGAGAGGCCTCGTTTTCTCATCACCTCGTCACCTGAACCTGCAACTTTTTTGCAAACCCGGAATATCTGCAAGGACAACATTGAGGAAGATTATTGAAGATGAACTTGAAGAGGAGGATTATCACTAGTGGCTGAGCATTTCCCTTACTTCCCTTGCTTTAGGGAGATGGTAGCCGTACATTGTACACATGACGGATAGCCCTCTCCTTCACCTATCCAACCACATACAAATAAACATACCTTCCTGTCATAACTCTCCACCCCTTGATCGGGTTAATGCCGATCTCATAAACCTTCATCAAGATGCACCATCACCACCTTCATCATTAGCCATCCCTTCGCACGGGACTAGCGCACATTCCACCACGCATGATCGAAGGCCTATAAAAGAGAGAGGCGTAGAGAGCATGGCATGTAGTTATCGTCCGGGGTGACGTAGCATCCGACTATGAAGGCGAGCGAGAGGACGATGTGAAAGAGGAGGAAATCTTAGTAGGCGTGGAGACGGGAAGATGTGTATCCCCTTAAAAAGGAAGAGGGTGCCTGCGGTCGTCGTAGCTGCTCGAAAGCGGAGGTGTGGTTCCATATTTCTGTGCAGGGATATCAGCTATACGAGGGTCTTAACAAAGAATTTCTTAGGACTTAGGCTAAGTTCACAGGGGCATTGAGCGCCGTGTATGCAACGGAGTGTACACAATGTGGGTGACGCAGACTCTGCTAATTATTGGCGGAAGACGTTGAACGTGATGAAGCAGCTGCCTGTTATCCAGCCATATTAAGAGGTTGCTACATACCCTGTGATGTGATGCGAATTAGCGGTATTGGCAATAGGGCTCATGCGAATAGAAGCGGGATGTTCCTTCATCAGTGTCATCGGCCATACAGTAAAAGAGTGAGGAAGAGCAGTACAAGATGAAAGGGATTGCCAAAATCCCTGGCGGATCAGCCAAATATCTCATCAACTGCCCCCTCTTGTCTCCAGGCCAAAAGGCATTATCCAAAAACTTGAACAGCCTAAACCGAACACAGAAAGCGAACTTACTGTAAGTGTTATGAAGAGTCGCAAGACATGGCACATACAGTAATAGTCGATTTCAGAAGGCCCGAGAGCACCTCAGCCTCCTCGGATAGAAGACCCAGCTTGAATCGTGGCGGGCACATCGCTGGAAGGCCAATATTTGGGACGGAGGGAGGGGCGAGTCAATGTTGCTGTTGTCTGTTGATTCAGTCACCCGAACAGAGAAAGCCCTCCGTATGTTGTTCGAAGTCTGGCTCGGTGATCTCAGCCCTGACGCCGCAAACGATGGTTGTGTCTCCGAGGCGGAGACGTACGGGTCGTTGCGGTTGAGGGGAGTCGACGTGCACCAGTGCATGAAGAGATCGCGCCATTCGGTTGTCTCGCGGCCTTCGGGGCGGAGTTGCTCAGCGAGAAATCGTTCGAGACAGGGCTTTGGGTAGGGTCACAGAGAGATTATGGTGTTGAGGTCGGCCAGAAGGCTGGCGGGCGCCAAGTGCGAATGTGTGATCACGTGGAGTCGAGATGAAAAAAGAAAAACCAGCGGCCACGTGCTCCGAGGAGAAAGGCTCTCGACCCCCACGACTAGTACTGTAGATGCGTCCCATCCTGCTATACGAGAATGTCACGGTCTCAAACTCAAAACTGTTTTACAACCATCACATCTAACTGCATGTCGTGATCCAATTGCCTGCCTGGGAAACACATCGGACGCGACTTGGACTCTTACCGGAACTCCTTATCCCATTCTGTTAAGGTTACTATAAGTTATGTGCGTGTGTGACTGCGTGAAAGAATAAATTTAAACTCATCGAGACAAATCTGTTTCTGTGCTCGTATCCTTCCCGCAGAGCATGATAGCGTCTGAGTCAACAGGAACTGCCCGAGCCCATCGTAACTGCTGGCGAATTTCATCTGCGCAAGCCTCAGGTTCACATATTGTCACAACCCCTATCCCACAATCCACCACCACCACCACCACCACTATTTTTCATCACATCCAATACTCAAATATCCCTGTGACGCGGCAAGTCACGCGCGCGCAAGTTCCGCAACGCGAGCAAATACAACTGTCGAGCCTGGGGGACGGACGAAACACGGGCGACTCGCAGGGACTCTACAAGTGCGAACAATCTCCGGCGCCCAAGTCACGCTCAGCAGACGCACTGAACCCGCACCGAGCTACCTCAACAGTTTCGTCACTTTCGTGGCATGGCCACCAACCGTCCACGCTCGAGCCGGCTCAACATCCGCCTTTTTCCGCGTTACGAAACGATGGCCCGACTCGGACTATGGGAGCAGTGATGCTCGGATTTAGATGACAACAGTCAACATAAGTAGCATAGATTGTACAGTCAGTACTACATGGGGTTTTGAACCTCGAGGCGCACGTTCATGGAATCACGGAATTGAAAATGGGATTAAACTACCTCGGGCGAGCGAGCTGTGTATCGAAATTGCACGTCGGTCAACGGTATCGTATGAAGCAAGGTAAGGAACGAGTCGCTGCCATATTCTCATAAAGGATGCCTTGCTCGAGCGGGAGTCTATTCGCCACCAGGGTCTGCTACAAACAGACAGTAATAAGCTTAATCTGCAAACAAATACTGTAATATGAGGAAGAGATACGTACTAGCTCTGGAGTTTGGGTCCGGAATCGGTCCGCCTGTCCAAACAACAGGGACACGGCCGCCCTCACTGGCATTCCCGCCTTGATTCCCATGATTAAGCTGGGGTACATCAAATGGGCCAGGACTCGAAGAGGAATAAGGAGAAGGATGGGGGAGCATGTGCCTCGGCGTGAGTGGAATATCCGTTAGCACAGATTGCGTGAGTGCTTGAACAGGAAGATTCGCAGTATCCAACGAAAAGGCGCGCCGGGGACCACCCAAAGACGGTATATAAGAGGGTGGAAAGGCTAGTGGATACATTTGAGGGACACGCGGGCCTCCTTGTGTAGTTGGGATTAAGGAGGTTGGTGATGCACGAGGCGAAACCGGGTCAAAGTCTATCGAACTACCGCGGGTCCAACCACGGGGAGCAAATGGATCCATTCCGGCTGTGAGAATGGATGCGTGAACAGAGGGGGCAAGTCTCAGATCCAAAGGACCTCCTACTCCTGGGTGCCGCGCCTCAACTTGTCTGCTCGACCAGGGTATGGGCGCCATGCCAAGCTGCGGTGAGTCCAGTTCTGCTGAGCCAGTTGTATCATCAATCGTGGCCAAGTCGAGGTCCGATGGATTGCGTGAGGACCGACCGCGAGGTGGAATACGAGGCATTTCGGCCAGCGGAATGGTACCAGGAAACGGGGGAAAAGATGTTGCTACGGGTCCTCCTCTCTCCATATGAGATGCTCCGACTTGCCTACTTGATCCAGGGATGGGCGGTCCACCAAGCTGATGTGTCTCTAGGTCAGCTGACCCATCGGGGTGGGTCTGATTGTCCACGTTCCCCGTACCCTCTGCTCGCTTGTCTGCAGGAGGACGTATGCGTACCACCTCTTCAATCATATCCAAAAGCGGCCGTAATCTCTCCACGTTTTGGCCGGTACCCCCCAAAAGAGCGGGATCACGGACTAAGGCGAAAAGGTGGTCAAATCTGGTCCATATGTCTTTGGAGGAATTGGCGAATGGCGCAGCTGGAGTGTACAGCATTCTCTCGAGCAAATTCGACAGCTTCTTGGTATCGTCTGAGGTCAGATCTGACACATCGGAAACCATTATATCAAATGACAGTCTCCCTAACATAGAGAAGTTTGACAAGGGTCCGTCGCGGATAGCTACATTGAGAATTGCATCAGCTTTAATCATCGAATCGAATCCGGTCCTGGCGCTTCCGGGGAGCCCGGGTATCAAACTCTCCATGTCTTCTTCGGTTCCAACTCCCAAAAGCGTAACAAGTCTTATGAGGCTAATTAAGAAATCCATCATGAGAGGCTCGCCACGGCTGTGTCGCATGGCGAATTGAGACAACAAAGCATGACAGAACTGACCACGGAAGAGAATGGAACGGAAAACGACGCCCTTACTGACGGACTCGCCAAGAGCAACCTCCGTTTGAAATTTCGCGTAATGTCCGAAAAGTAGGTCTAAGTCCCGGGATCGCCAGTCAATAATGGTCGATTCTTTCAATACGTTGAACGCCACATCGAAAATATCGAAGAAAGCCATGAAGCTCCGCAACTTGTCAGGGAACGGGACCTCGGGATTGAAGCACTTGACAAGACTGACATGTACTTGTTCCCAAAGTTTGTCCTCCAGAATCAGGCGCTCCATAAACTTCTGGGACACGTCAGGAGCGCTTGCACTGACATATCCTGGCAGACGCGCAGCAAATACTTCCAACAGATCGGTATTCCGAAGTTGCTCTGGTCCGAATATGGCTTCGATCTGTTTTTGCGGAAGTATTGGCTTTGGCGTGTAAGTAAACGCCTCTGCAAGGCGAAGCCCACGGATCACGTTGTCCAGCGTATTGAGCACCGGGCTAATCTGCGTTACCCCTCCGTCATATCCGCTAACCCCATCGCGTGCCTTGTGAAGGACCTCTTCGAACCGCGCACGCGCTGGAGGAGATGCTCGAACTTGGGCGAGTTCGAGCGACTTCAATAGCGTTTCCAACGTCTGCCACGCCATGTCAAAGTTGACGTCCCCTTCGTCGGCACGTGACAGAACAGCATAGGCCAAGACCGCTAAATTGATCAGTGGTCCGTCACATACGTCTTGCCACATGTTCTTCTGGACCTGATCCGAGTCGGTGGGAAGAGGGTCGCTGGTGGCGGTCAAAACGCCAGTGATGTGAGACCACTGAGCAATCTCCGTCGTTTTCCATACACTGATGACCTTGTGTAATGGAATCAAGTGATCGGGGAACTTGGTCTGTGATTTTCTGGCGTCAAAGTCAACGACGGGGATCAGGAATTCGCGAATAACCAGGCCCCTAATGCACGATGCACGTAGTGCCGTCGAAGGGTTGTAGCAGAGCGGGTCGAGGTATTTCATGATTTCCTGAATATCGTCGCTCTCTGAACTAGGTCGCCCGATGGCTGTCTCTGATGCCGCCTCGGAGATTAATCGTAAGGAATTGATGCAAGCCGATGCACGCGACATGGATTCTTCTTGCGAAAGTTCTACTGATTTTAAACACGTTGTGATGTGCTCTCTGATACGCCATGGAACGCCATCTTCTATCAAACCCTCGACTACGAGTTTCTTGTCGGTCATCAAAGGCGAGTGAAGGTACCCTGGAAGGCCACTGAGGAAAGTGTCCATATCGTCTTCATCAAGTTCTTGCAGTAGCCAGTGCATCGCAGATCGATCCAGTTCCGATGCTCTCTTCTGGATTTCCCTCATGAGCGCTCGAGCTCGATCAACATGTACGCTCTTGAAAAGACCGGAACGTTTGCGGGCTCGATAAATTGTCGAGGAGCACCGCAGGAGCCGACGAAGGACAATGTATGAAACTCGAATGAGTGAAACACACGCCTGAAGCGGTGTGGTCAGGGCCGTCTGGTAGGGAGAATTCCGTACAATGAGCGGCAGTACGCTGAGGGCCATGTATACTGCCAACAAGGCTACAAGGCAGTACCGAGCTGTTGTGCCGACGGGGACGTTGATTGAATGAAGCCACTCGCTTATGGCATAGAAGAAGAGGAAGACGGCGAGATGGAGGAGGACGGGGACACCGTAAGTCAGGCGTCTCATCTGGAATCGGGAAAGGCCATTGAAAAGATAGGCACGGACTCTGCCGCGTTTGTGAGGTGGGGCACTTGGCTGTGAATAATGGAGATATTCGCGGGCCCATTGTTGTATGAGGGTTGAGGCAAGGGCGCTGGTCACGCTGAAAAACAGGCTGAGGAACAAAAATATGTTAACACGGACTGCCGAAGCGGGGGCGGATTTCGAGCTTGAACCGGGAGCAGGGATGAGAGTCTTGTACGTCTCGATAAGAAATGAGGCGATTATAGAAGAAAAGAGACCAGTCTTGTGCGTTTCAGTTAGAAAGGTGTGTGTGTTGCGATAGATGAAGCTTACAAAAATGAGCATGGAGTCTGTATTACTCTTCCAACTATCAACGAGTTCCTTGTCGTGTCTTTCCGATTCTATGCCGTAGAGTTTCCATATCTTGGTGGAGGCGTCACCGTATCCTACAGCTATTCATCGAATCTCGTGAGGGAGCATACTTTCGAAATCTAGGCATGACAGACCTTCATGTTCGTCGTCGTCGTTCTTGATTGTTGATGATTGGAGTCTGCCCCGACCAGGTGCTGTAGTTCAATACGTGAGCTCGATTTTTAAATTTCTGGAATATGGGACCGTACCGTCTCTTTGGAGTTCTATATCCCTGGAGACCATTGAACATGCGCGTGTGGTTATGGCTGGGCAATTATATAATATAATGTGACTCAAGTAAGTTATAAGAGAGCTAGTAACAGTAACATAACACCGGGAAAGAATCGGAGTCCCATGGAAAATATAACCTACTATTCATGACACACTCAAGTACATCATGGTGACGCGGTGACGCGGTATCTACGTCATCCGATAGTTAGGCTACTGTATGCTCACGTGGTGTACATTCACTCATCTAGATTCTTAGTCATATTATCATCGTGCGCCAAGGCCGCAAGGCACAACAATGCGTTCCATATTACAGTACCGGTACAGTACTGTACTGTAATTCGAGCAAGGAGTTACGCTCGGAGCGTTCGTACTCAACCCATGTATCGGTTTTTCTAACCCCGCAGGTCTGAGTTCGAATGTCTGGTCACGAGACTAGCTCGGAGCGGAACTGATCATACCGATCATCCGTGTTGGAACGCTCGAGATTGAAGTTTGCTCAGTTCAACTTTCAACTTCAACATCTCATTTTTCTCTCACCGCCTCGCGTCAACTGGACACCCGACCCACTACTGCCTCCTCAACTAGAGAACGCAAGATGGAACACGACACGAACGAGTACTAATCACAGTGCGTGTCCAGTCTGTTCTCTCGCGTGCTCCGTCCCTTGTCATTCTCAACCGTGTTTTGTGGAACCGCTGTCCACAACTACCTCCATCAAGTTGGCAGGAGCTTTCCCTCCAACTGCTACCGCTGTTCACGGCTCGCTCGCTGGCACCTTCTTTTCCCCCACTGTCCCATTTCCACGAGCAACTCTCCTGCAGGTACAGACTCTCGCACTATACAGCCTCATGCCGAAACCCTCCCCCGTCCATTTCAGTAGTACTTCGTCGTTTAGCAAGTATACCGACGAGTCATGAAACCACATAGAGATCATTAGCTTTGGCTTTGCAAAGTCTAGTCGCGCAGTGCGAGAGGGTCCTCCCGCCCACCCTCGCAGATGGCAAGCCTCCTCGCATGTCCCGGCCGCGCCGGAGTGCGCCACACTGCCCACATTGTACTTGAGTTTCTCTTACAACTACATCGTGCAGAGGCCCCGCTGTAATTTCCCTATGGTAGCGACGACCAAGAGGTTCGTCATGATACAGGTGAGAAAATGAGAAAATCGTCGTATATGGTAGTGCGCAAGGCTCTCCGTACGCTACCGTGGACAGCTACCGGTCGATCGATGGGCAGAGCCCTATTTTTGCATCCGAGCGCCGGGCTAGCCGAGCCGTGCAACAAGTGAAAAACAACCCCTTTTTCTTCTTTACAGCAACCATGTCATCCGCATCCCAAATCGACTATGCCGCCATGCCAGAAGACCAGTTGGCTGAAATGTTATCCAAAATAAAATCTTCACGAGAGACTGAAGAACTTCGAGCCCGGCTACCAGCTCAGTTAGCCCCATTTGCGTCCAATATCAGCATCATAAAGCCCATCAGTGGGGGAGGTGCAGACGGTTTGGGTGGGGTTCACTGCTGCGCTTGTAGTGTCAAGGAAAGGAAAATATGCATGTCGGTCGCAGTGGTTCCGTCGCCACATTCACACTCAGAGGAGGCTGACTCGGAGAACTCGGAGGAGGTTGACTCGAAGGAGACACATGGGAAGCCTTTGGAACTCGTTTGGAAAGACTGGTGGACAAGTTCGAGGTATTTCACGGGATCTGCCGATTCCTACATGCATTCTATTTCCCTCCGATTATGGTCCTCGTCACCGTGGAATGCATTTGAAGGCGACAGCTTTTACAGGCCGGTACGATGACCCTGGGAGATCAGAGACTGATTTTTCTCACGATGGCATCAAATCTGTTGTAGAAGAAGTAGTCCGAGACATGGGCTTCCGCGAGCGTGAGCTTGATGATAAACTGGAAGTAATCGAGGCGCTGCTGGGTGATGATGGGAGGCAATTATTGGAGAGTCACGCCCAGGACGGGACAACATTGAGGAAGATTATCGAAGACGAGCTCGAAGACGAGGATTACTATCACTAACTTCCCTTTCTCCTAGTACGGGAGGCAAAGAGCTTCGCGGAATACTGTATATATGATTATTGCTCTATCTGAGGTGGTGCTTAAGCTCGGTGATGACGAGCGGGAGTTCAGTACTTCAGTTCCTGCTTCTTCTCTTCCTTGTACGGAGAACCCACAGGATATGAAGTGACTTAGGGAACACGGTAGTCGTAGGCCTCTCCTTAACCAACCCAACCACATACAAATAATCAGATGCGTCACCGCCGCCTTCGTCACTTGCCATCCTTTCGCCTGGGACCAGCGCACATTCCACCACACTATCTTCAGTACCCGCACTGCGCGATCGAAGGTTCATAACATGTAGTCATCGTACGGGATAAGGTAGACGTGATACCGGCATCCGATTTTGAAGGCGAGTGAGAGGACGATGTGAAGGAGGAGGATTTCGTAGGCATGGAGACGGAAGATGTGCATTCCATGGGAAAGGAGGTGGGTGCCTGTGGTCGCCGCAGCTCGGTAGCGGAGGTGTGGTTTAGAGTGCGTTCCCGTCAGGCGTACTAAGTTATCTGCCATGCCATGTGAAAAGAAGACAGGCAAGAGAACGAGAGGAGGTCTTAAAGACGAACGAAGACAACGCGCGGCCCGTGGTCACCTATCATAGTTACTGCGAGTCACGTGGAACTCAAAATGTATCTATGTAGTCCTAAGTTGTGTACGCGAAGTCGAAGTGTGCTGCGATAAATAACAGAAATAAGAGGGCTGTATCGAAATGAAGAAACGAGCGGAGCAAGAAAAGAATCGGACTAGGAATGGTAGGATGAAAGAGCGAGAACCGGGAGGAATCCGACAAGGAGCAACTTCTACGAGCGCACCTTACACAACATGGTCTTTTTCTACCACGATGCCAGATAGTGTTACACTGTTAGGGTAGTGTGGAGTTGGAGAAAGACCTGCGACTCATGGCATGTATGACATGCCACATGGATATGCATATACTGTATTGGTGATTAATCGAACCCTCCAAAACCAAGATCCAATCAGATAGCTACACTGACAGCGCACACGATAATACACAGCACAAAAACTAGGTATGGTCCATTCTTATCATCTTCACATCGCAGCAAATGAGACTAATCAATACAAAAGACCACTCGCACCTTTCGAGACTCGACTCAACCCGAATACAAACAACCGGCAGTACGCCAATTAATGCATGGTTGATTGGTCATCACCGACGCTGTGCCGATGCCAACCTTCCTTCCCTCGTTCTTCTGAACGGCGTCGCTGGTGGCACGCCCAGAACTGCGTTTGTGGTACCCGGGCCCGGGCCCGGGCCTGCACTTATACCCTTACCAGAACTTCCGCTATTTGTACTAGGTGAGGAGGAGGGTGGTGATGTCGCTGGTGGGCGTTCCTCGATAGGTGGTAAGCGCTCGTTATCGATGTCCGATTTACGTCTGTCGTACGAACAAGTCCGATATTGAGGATCACGAGGACGAAAAAGATAAAAGAAGATGATAAGGGTGGAAATGCCACGCACGCATCGTCGAACGATTTGATGGCATTCTTAATTCCCTCTGCGCCGAGAGCAAGGGTGCCGTACGGCAGCCTGGACGAGCCCGAAATACTCTTGAGTTCTGACACACGCTCAGATTCTTCACTGTTGAGGTAGAAGAAGCAAAAGAAAAAGGTGTCAGTTGTGCATCCGAACGAGGATCAGAGGCACCACAGTTACGTACCGGAGTACGGAGAACATATGCGAAAGGCGACCGACTGCTAGGATCTTGTTCTTGATCACCTTACGACGTTCTGCTTTGTCGCGGTCGACGGTCACAACGTTCGACGATGATCCCTCCGCGCTCTCCTTGAGTTCCTCCTGCGTGCATATATTAAGCACCGCCGCCAACATATCCGTAACTATGAGGCCACCAGCCATCAATCACCAAGGCAACAGCTAGTACAAGGGCTCACTCACTTTTTTCGCCAACAAACGGTAGACTCCAGCTGAATGCGTCCATAAAGTTCGGAAGCCAGTATGGGTGTGGCATGTTGTTGAACTGCCGGATGCTGAACATGTTCGCTTCATACTGGACTATCGCCGCCTTGTTATTATAGACGTCCAGATAGTTCGGCGCAGAGAACAACGTCATGACGCTCGGGAATCCCGTCTTGCGGCCCTTGCGATACATACGGTACCTGTATACATTTGGAGTCAGTGCGCACCATTTTGAAAGATAGGTTTGACGAACCCGGCATCCTGAGCTTCATGCGCACGGATGACAGATAATAAGCGATTACGCTCAAGGAAGTCGCACACAGCCTTATATGTATAAAAGTAGGAGCATCCCCGCACGTGGTTATGCACAAAACTCTCCGTGCCGCGTTCCTGGCCAAAATTCTCGATTGGGTCCGACCATAATAAATCGCACATGAGGCCGGACGTAGGTGGCTCGCGGAATCGATCCAGCTGCAGGGTTGGGCCGGTAGTCAGTCATGAGACCGATCGGAGAGGTGAAGGGGACTTACTTTGCGAATATCATCGATCGTATGTAATTCAGGTGATATGCCACCGTGTACGCACAAGAACTGCTTGTTCAAGATCGCCGCGAGGGGTAAGGCACAGAACGATTCGAGGCACGCCTCATACACGCGCTCGGAGTACTTGTGCTTGCATTCTGTCTTAAAAGTGAAGTAGTCGGTCAAGTGGCGGCACTCGTGGTTTCCGCGGAGAAGGAAGAAAGAGTTTGGGTAGCAAATCTTCAGAGTCCATAGGTACAGTAAAGTCTGCGGGCACAGATATCCGGGGATAAGTGGGCAAATGAAAAGGGATGGGTAGGAAAGACGCACCTCGATGCTGAAATAGCCTCTGTCTACATAGTCTCCGAGGAAGAGGTAGCGAGTCTTGGAGGGCTTGCCTCCGATTTCGAAGAGCTTCATGAGATCAAACTACGGTTATAGATGGTTAGAAGATGACGTCGGGTCAGGGACGAGGGAATAAGCGCACATATTGGCCATGGATGTCACCACAAACTGGAGAAAGGGATAAGATTAGATGACGATGCACTCGTATATGGGGTTGTGGCACCTGTGACGGGAGAATCGACGGTCAAGACGTTCGGCTCAGCGCGCAGCAGTCGGGTCGCCTTTTCGAGAATATAGAGCGCATGCTCCTCCTTGAGGCGTCCCTCGCGAAAGAAGTGGTTTTTGAGGAACGCAACGTCGGGCTTACCCTTCTCCGTCTTTGAGAAGAACTGGTCATCGGTCGGAATGGTCATCGCGGGTGCTTGCACCTATCCCAGCCGAGACGTATCGCATCAACCCCTCGAATAACAAGTGAGAAACAGCGAAAAGTACATCTTTGACGACACGCTCCCGTGTGCTGATGGTGTACCCATTATCGAGCTGGTGCTGAGTAAAGTCGAGCTCAGGCACTTCCGCCCTGTGCTGAATTTCATAGATCGCACGCTCAAGCTGGGTCTGGCCGAGGGTCATGAAAGGTAAAAAATCAGGGCTGGGAGAAGTATAAGGGAAGGGGATGAGAGAGGGCTGTGCTAGGACAACGGAGGCGTAGGGGAGATCATAACTGGGCAGATGGGTCCTTGGGTCCCATGCCTGACTCCTTCCGGTCATCGAGCGCTAACCCTGGGCGCTTGGGCGCTCCAACGTGCCG
This sequence comes from Russula aff. rugulosa BPL654, assembly GCA_022496225.1. NCBI lineage: Eukaryota > Fungi > Basidiomycota > Agaricomycetes > Russulales > Russulaceae > Russula > Russula aff. rugulosa BPL654. The sequence goes on along the minus strand of WTXE01000080.1, from coordinate 39,541 downwards.
AGGCCACTTCTCAAATGACCTCGGCCTTTGCTGATTCTCGCTCAAAACGAATATATTTCACCACCACGCGCTTCGTGATGCTCTTTCGCCGAGGAAACACACCGAGACATCGTGTCCTTATCAGCGATGCCAAGCTGACTTGCGGACAGAATATCACCCCGTTCATCCAGTACAATCGATATAGATGTCTCCAGCAGCGGCTCTTCAAATGCGGTGGGGTCCACAAGCACCGTCGTTCTGATGGAGAAGCATCTTCGATGTCAGCCCTCGGACAAAACCGAGAGGAAAAGGGGGTTGAATCGTACCCATCGAACACGCCGAATGAGTACGAGATCGGGAGGCGTTGGAGAGGCAACGGAACGCGGACTTTCCGCGTGCATGTCGTATGGCCTGTCTCCTCGTTGAAAGTGGCCTTTGGGAGGGTCGCTGTGATTTGGGGATACCAGAACTACAGTTAGAAGAGGGCACGCGACACACGGGTTTGTAAAGACTTACTGTTTTTGAGAGCAGCGACCATCGCGATAAGTGCGGCATCAAACGCGTTGCCATCATAATTAATACATGTTGCATCGATATATAGAACCCACGCCGCGCGCTCCGGGTGTATGCACAGCATTGAGAGGGGGAGAATGCCTGAACTGTGAGAGTAATTCTGTCAGGGACCCGCGGATTGTCAAAAGGCATGGCGCACGCAGTAATGGTCGATTTAAGACGATCAGAGAGCACCTGTGCTTCCTCGGATGGAGGACCTGGCTTGAATCGCGGCGCGCACATCGCTGGAAGGTCGATATTCGGGACTAAGGGAGGGGCGGGTTAATGTTGCTGCTGTCGTTTGATTCAGTCACCCGAACCGAGAAAGCCCTCCGTGGGTTGTTCGAGGTCTGGCTCGGCGATCTCAGCCTTGACGCCGCAAACAATGGTCGTGTCTCCGAGGCGGACGAGTGCAGAGCCGTCTGCGGTTGAGATGGAGCCGACGTGGACGAAGATGTCGCGCCATTCGGTTGTCTCTCGGCCGTCGGGGCGGAGTTGCTCTGCGAGAAAGCGTTCGAGGTAAGCCTTTGGATGAAGTCTTTGAAAGATGTGGGCGTTGAGGTCGGTCATGAGGATGGGCGTCAAGTGGTTATGTGTGATCACTAAGCTTTCCGCCTGTGCGCCTGTGCACCCACCTCGACCTTGCTTACTCCCACCATGTTTGAAGATAATCCGCTCGAGCCCTCGCCTTTCGTTTTCGACTCGATTGATTTCTCAACATTTGCAGATTTCGACATTCCCTCATCTTCGTCTTCCTCGCGTCCGTCCCCCGCCATCCCCGCCATAGTCGAACCGCAGTCAGACCTCGACAACAACCTTTGGTTCAACTTCTCCAACATCCAAGATGATCTACTCAACCCCAAACCTACAATCTCTCAGCCCATTACTACCTCTCCTTTCGATTTTCTTACATTCTCCAACGATAGCCCTGACTCTGGCAGTACTGGCTCCTCAGGTGGCCTCTCCCCCCCTTTGCCATCGACCCGCAACTCATGGCCACTCCTGCCACTTCAAAGGCTCCAAGTGACTTTGGTGATGACGACGCTGTAAAAGAAGAGCAGGGTCATGAGGAGGACGAAGACGAGGACGAGGATGAATTCGAAGATGGCCCTGTCACTCCTCCCCCAGTTAGACATCCTAGTAAAGGCAAGGATCGCAAGTCAGTTCATTCTGGCGGCATCCAGAAAAAGGTCCATATTAGCGCTGTCGTGAAGACAGATCCCTACGATAATCCCGCGGACGACTGGCGGCCCACGCCCGAGGAGTACCAAAAGCTGAGCAGCAGGGAAAAACGTCAACTGCGCAACAAAATTAGCGCCCGCAACTTTCGCAACCGTCGCAAGGGTGAGGATTCTTCTCCTTTTAACTCTTTCTAGTAACTCAACTTCCTTGTATTTGCGAACAGAATATATCACCACACTTGAAAGCGATGTAGCCGAACGAGATCGTCTCATTGACGCGATCCGCTCCGAACTCGGCTCAACAAAGTCTGAAAATGCTGCGCTGCAACAAGAGATCAAGGCACTCAAGAAAGCCCTTCTCGGCGGGGCAGGACGCTCCAGCTCGCCAATCCTCCCCCCTCCAAGTCCCATTCCAATCTCCGGCCCTACCTCGGCACGCAGCACCGCATCTACTTCGTCATTGCTTACGCCCAATATCCACAAAGACCTACCCTCGACGTCTCCGCGCCTCGCCACCAAGGCATTCTGGGGCGGCAGCAGCACGTTCGGCGGCGTCACACCCGTGCATACCGTCACTATCCCCGACCTTCTCGCTGGTGCAGCAATCAAGTCTCCCGCTCTACAAGAGAATATCAACCCATTGCTCAACACCAACGGTAGCATTAACAATGTTGGTCTTGCGACGCTCGGGGGGCCTGGAAAGCCTGCGGCGTTCGACTCATTTGCGGACTCAAATCCGTTTACCATGAAGACGCTTGACGCGTACGTGTCCCTACGGCAGTTCGGCACTCCCTTTTTGGTGATTTAGGCTGACTGTTTTGTATTACGTAGGTATCGCATGCAATTATGGACCCGGATGGCACAGCAACAACAACAACAACAACCCTCTGCTCAGCAGCAGCAGCAGCAGCAGAATGCTTCGCTATCGCCATCCCCGTCGCTCACGGGCCTCGCGGCCGGACTCCGGCCACACTATTTCTCTACTGCAGCAGACATGCGCAGCGGCCGTTCACCAAGCCTCACCTCTCTCCTCAGCGGCAAACATCATCCCACCGCGTCTTCTATATACCCCACTCCCCCCTCCTCACCCAAGCTTGGCTCTACGTCCACTTCCACGTCATCAACATCGTTGCCTACACCGCAGCAAGCGGCGCTTGCATCCATGGCCTCACAAACGCTCGTGCAACGTCTCGGCGGCGCATTCTGGCAGGCATTTTCCGGTTCCTCTTCGTCACATCCGATTTCTGGCGTTTGTGGCACGGGCACGACATCCCGCGAGCCGGCATGGGATGCGGATAAGATTCGACGCGTGTTGGAGGGGACGGCCGTTGTGCGCGTGGTTGACGTCGAGCCTCCGACTGCGAAGAACGGAAAGGAGGTGGCGAAGGAGACGAAGGAGGTGAAGGAGATGATGCAACAAAGTCAGTCTCAGCAGCAGGGTTGCGCGAAGATTTGTGCGAGTGCACGGGAGACAGGGCTTTGTGTGCTTGAGGAAAGTATGCGCGCGCTGACGTTGGGTAAGAAGTAAAATGTTTCACGTTGTGTTTGGTGAAGTAAAGTAGGGTTTCGTGGTTTGGTGGGCGTATGAATGCCCCTCCCCCCCCCCCCCCTCTCATTTCCGATTTTACCGAAATACTTACCTCTTTCTATCTAATTTGCTCCTTCCATACCTTGTCGTGCGTTTTAATCCCCATGGTTATCGTTTGTCCCTCTTTTTTTTGCTTTTGTTTTCTTTCCCCCTACTGTGTCTGTAGCTAAGCTTCCAGCTCTAGTATGCGCTTTCTCAGAGAAGCGAATGTAGCTAACGTTAGTCGTTCATGACTTGGTCCGTCTTGCTCATACTGAAATCAAGACGCGGTGATATAGTGTTATATGTAACGATAATGAAGGACGTTCGATATAAATTTATGACCAATGCAGACGATATATTCAAACGTTGGGGGATATATAGCAGGACGGAAAGCGCGAACACAAAATAAAACAAATTATATGTGGTGTGTATTTTTGGGTTCAAACTACAGTAGTACTGATCATGCCAAGGATCGGAGGACAAAGACGAAGAAAAAATAGGAAGAGGAAGAGGAACTACTACTGTGTACTATTCAACAACGGCGACCACCTCCGACGGTGGAGCAACCCCAGGCCCAGCCGTAGGCCGACCAAATAACGTAAACTTTTCAAGCCACCGTGCACGAGTTGCCTCCCTCACAGCGAGCCTCGCTTGCGCGCGCTCGTTTTCCGCGTCCGAAGGTGTACGCCATAACACATCTTCGGTCCTCGAGACGTAGAAGAGCCGGTAGGTCCGCACGCAGACTTTAATCTCCAGTCCGCCACGCGCGTAAAAGTCGTGTCCTGCGCCTGGACCTTTACCTGTCCCTGCTCCTTTTCCCGTCATAGTCGTGGCAGAGGCGGGTAGAGACCTGTTGGAGATAGTGAGCGGTACCGTTATATATATTAAGAGGTGTGTGGTAATGGTGGTGGTTTAGATGGGTTAATTACCGACCTTCTTAGAATGGGCGGCGAACTTTGCTTGTGGGCACGCCGGGCGTCTCCGCTCTGATACGAAACCTTCGACGTAAGCGTGCCAGCGACCTGAGAGTACCTCGGCATCATCCAACTCGAGCCGTCCTTACTGAGTAGCTGGAAGGTAATCATTTTCGATTCCGGAGCTAAAAGCGTGAACTTGTGTAGAGAAGAGGGCAAGGAGCGTTCCTTACCCAATCGATGCGGAACAGATTTTCCTCCGGACCCAGAATCTCCTCAGCCTCCCTGCGGAGTCTGCGATGGTCCTCTACAGTGGGGGATTCGATGCGTCGTTCGTCCCAAAGTAGCTTGGCGATCTTTTCAAGCTTTGCGTCCTGTTCCCAACTCTGAACCTATGAAACTACGTTAGGCGCTCAGTGCGATACCGACGCTGCGTGGTCGCTCACATGTTTAATGATCGCAGCAAGAACTTTATCGACGGTGAAGATTTTGTACGCATCCTGCATGCGTTCATTTAGATGACAGTCCACACAAGGATGAACGAAGGAAAACGTGCATGTAACCCAAACATCTCGCGCATCTGATCTTCGAAAGCGAGTTGTTCTACCTGATTATCGAACAACCGTTCGCAGGATTCCAACATCAGTTCATAATACTGCGAAGCGGTAAACCGGCCCTGTCCCTCTTGCAGTGCCGATGACGCTTGAATCAACTCAAGGTCCATGGCCGTCGTGGTGCCTCTATGGAAGGTAGGGTCATTCACGCGTTCCATCGCTATGTTCTTGAATAGGTGCAAGCGAGAGTACAGAACCTGTCGATCAAACCTCTCATTAGATTCCGAGTTCTTTCAAGATGCAGATAAACTTCCGCACCTCGATCATCCGAAGTAGAGCATAGAACCACGTATTTGTGAAGAAGGACCGCCTCTTGGACCTTTTCTTCTCCCCATTGGCCGAATTCGAGTCGGTAGATGCCGTTGCTGGAAGTACGGCCGGTGCAGGCGCTGGACTATGACTCGGCGCGGGCTCAGCCGTCGCCGTCGCAGCTGTCGGTCCTCCTCATCCAGCGCCATGGGTGCTGGCGAGGGTGATGGCTTTCGCGAGCCCATGGGTGAGGGCGAGGGCAACGGGTGCGTCTGACCGCGAGCAGATTTCGCCTGTTCACTCTTGAGCAGGCTCTTCCGTAGATCACCAGAGAAATTGGCTGGCAAGGCGCCGTTCCGCGCGCTATGGCCCACCGAGCGCGGGGTACTCGAACCTCCCGTTGCGTCTACATCATCGCCGCCACCGCCGCTACTCATCGTACCGGCCGCCCCATCCACACCTGTTGGCACTGCTGTTGCATTCGACGACGCCACGCCCACTGAATTCTTCCCATTCCCACGCGGTCGACCTGCAGAGGGCCGCTCGTCCCAGTCACTAAGCTGGAAAAATGCGCGGATGGTGCTGTACAGCCTAATCTCAACCCAGTTCTTCCGATTTGCGTCGAGGCGGAGCTGGGTACCACTGAGACGTGAGAGGTAAGAAAACGCGAGCTTGACGGCATCACGAAGTACGTCCGTGTCCTCAATTTCGTACGCAAGTTGGTGCTGGGGTCGCGCCCGCGCATAAAGCGGGTCCACAAGCGCGGCGCGGCGCGCCATCTGCGTCTCCATGATTGCCTCGATCTGGGCAACGAACGCCTTTGCGGTGAGCGCCTTCTTGTCTGCCATCTTGAATGTGATCCCCTGGTGATCCAACGAGCGCGCATAATTCGCCGCATCTACCGCGCGCCATATTTTGTTCCACTCGCGCTGCGCGCGTTTCCACTCGCCTTCCTTTTGCTTCAACCTCATAAGCACGACAGGTAGCGCGAGGGCGGGAGTGTCCTGCATCGCTTGCAGGACCTCAAGCCCGGCCTCGCGCCCATAGATCTTCTTGATGATACGTTGGTGCACTGCCTTTCCCGCACCACCAAAATTCGATTTGAGGCGAAAGAGTGAGCGCTCTTCGGGGCTCATGCCCATGATTTTGTGATTGAGTGGCTCAAGCAGGCCAATCGTACGCACAAGCGCATCAATATGGAAATCATATTCGTGACGCTCCTCTTCGGTGCGGTGTAGCGCCTCCTCGTAAAGGTTTTTCTTGTGCGCCATGAAGACGGAGTCTTCACTCGAGAAGCTCGGATGGGAGACCCATTCGTCATTCAGAACTGACTTGCACATCTCGTCGCGGCCACTGCACTCCACATTGATTTCCTGCACAATAATGTTAAACAATATGACTCTGCGATGAGGCAAGGCGACAAGGACACACGTCTACAGGCAAGCGTCTGTAACTGCCATAGCGAGTATTCAGCTCCTCGCGGCTCGGACGATCGAGAATGGTTAATGGCCGTCCTGGAGGCTGGTAGAGCTCTTCGCGCTCCTTGGCCAGAGCGGAGCGCTCCATGGCTTCATCCCATCCCAAGATTTCCTTGAATTGGGCCATCAGCTCCCCTTCCCCAAGGAAAGAGCGGCTTTCGCGCACAAGGCGCGCTCGATCAATGAAATCCTGAGCGAACAGGTTCACGAGCTTGAGGAATTCATGGTACGTCTCACGTGAATCGAGCGCTGCTTTCACGCGTGGGAAGAACTGCGCCTCGTCAAAGTTGACTGCGGGGGTCAGTAACGGCGGAGGGAGAGCAACAGCTGGCCCCTGCTGCGTGAAGTTTTGTGACGCGGACGGAGGTGCCTGGTGAGAATACGCGTGGCCGGATCGGCGTGGTGACGACGGTGCGGGAATAGTGCTAAAATGAGAAAACGCCGATTCGCGGCCCGAGGGCTGCTGCTTAGCCTTTTCAGAGTTAATGTTAATCACGTACCACGAACCGACGGTGTATGTATGAGGTCATGAACACTTACTCGGCTTCCGGTCGCACGTCCAGCATCCCGCTCCTTCTCCTTATCTCTGTCTGCGGCCCTTCGTCTTCTCTTGGCAGGGGCTGGCGCAGACGCCGAAGTAGGCTCCGTCGGCTGCTTCCGCTTCTGCGCGCGCGCATGCTCGCCACTTGGCGTGCCAGTTCGAGCGCCGGATCCCCTGAGTACACCTAGACTATCGACATCCTGCGCGCCACCCGCGCCGGGTAAGAAATCGCGGAACGCAGAAGATAGGTCTGGGGCATCTTTGAAAAGTTCTTCAACCTTTGCAAAAACCTCAGCCTGCCAAAGACGCGTTAGCTTGAGGTAAAATACATGAACGAAAACCAACATTGTTTGCAATGGATCTATGACTGGCGAGGATCTCCAAGAATTGCTTGTACGTGTCGGGATCGTTGATGAAGCGTGTTTTAATTCGCTGAACGTAGTCCATGGCGGGACCCAAGCCCTGGCGTTCATGGTCGTCAAGCGTAGAGACGTCGATGGAGCTAGTAGGTAGCTTGGGGGTATTTGACAACCCTAAAGCAGATGTGGAAGGAAGAGGGGGAGGAACGGATGGTTGGTCCGATGGCAACAGGTTGAGTTCCTGTGGTGCTGCTGCTGACAGCGGCGGCGGCGGCATCCCAGGGCTATTGGTGGACTGTAACATGGTCCCTGACGGAGTCGTGACGGTGATGACTTCGGATGACTGCGCGTCGGAGCCAACTTCGATGCGGTATCCCACAGGAAGAAATGTGTTGAAACCTTGGATAAGAGAAGGATGACCGTGAAACAAGGTCGCAACGCGCTGGATCACCCCGGGGGTATCAATCCTGTCGAATACACGATGTGAGAAGTAACATTTATGAGGAATGAGTCAAAGAAAGCGAGACGTCAGCCGCGCAGATAACACGGGCGCTTGTAGTAAGCTGACACAAGACAAGCGGGGGCAGGTCATGTGGTGGGGAATAGACGTACACTTGACTCTTGAAGTCCTTCATAATATCCAAAAAGACATTGTAAACATCGGGGCGGTCATGGAATTGAACTTTGACGGCGTCGAGGTAGCTAAGCGCATCTGTGACATTGAGCTGACGATCGATAGCGCCATTGATACTCTCCGGCGCAAGCTGGGGAGCTGGCTCGACGTCATTCTGCCTTTCTGTTGAGGGAGACTCGCGCGGGGGTATGACGGGTGTGGGCGCCGAAACGCTCGAGGCGTCAGCGGGGGGATATGGTGATGGGGCTACGAGGGCGGAGGGTTCAGACGCTATCTCCGGGGCTGGTTGGCTAGGTGTGGCATTCTGGAGAGAACTGTCTGCCAGTGCAGGGGAGTCCATACGGAACAAAGAGACGCGATTTCTTCCTGTGAAGAATGAGTATGCGGTGATAGCGAGATATTCAGCTGAGCTTACACTTTTACAATCGCCTGCGCAGATATAAGCGCAGCAGGTGGACAGGCCAGATGATATATATGGGACCGTATGTTCGACGGAAGAGCGAGAAATCAGGTCGCCAGAGCAGATCTCTCCTCGTGTGTTGACTGTAAAGCCGGTCCGACTCGGTTTCACGGCCCGCCGCAACAAGATTGCGTTATTACGTCATGACTACAAATACTGCCACACAATTGGCGGAGACACGTGTGCCCTCCGCAACGTCGTTGCAGACGTCCTCGGACCCGCCAGCGATACCATTGAGAATATCTCGAATACAAGCTCGTGGCTGATTGCTGTTCAGTCGATAACACCGCTACGAGTCAGTTTCCTTCCTGATATCATGTCATGTCAGCCCCTACTCCCTGGAATGTGCTTTGAGTTACCCTAACCTGCCCAACGTGTGTTGGTGTAAAGAAACTCGCTGGACAAACACGAATTCTTGGGTAGAACAGTGGCAAGGTATCAAATAGACCCTTTCGATTCATAGGCTCTCTCACAAACTAATTTCCATACATACATTGTCGTCTCATGACCCACTGGCAACAAGATGATATGATATTCTCATCAATGCACGTCAACACTGCGTAAGTTTTTGGTCAAATCAAGACAGAACGAGTCATTGTTCGACGATGGAACACACTAGTACTATTGCGTACTCCGTAGAAAAAACAGGTCTTGTGTTTTGTGGAAGGAAATCCTCTACATGTCATCGAGGCCAAATCCCGCTTATCTCAGATCACAGCAGGGGTTCTCGGGCGAGGCGGTCCGGGATTCCAGGATCGTTGTGGCTTTTTCTATTCTTTCTATTGCTTTGACCTTCGGTGGCCTTTAACAGTGAACCTCGGATCAAGGTGATCCGTTAAAGGAATAGAACCATAGATCCGAACACCAAGGCAAACTGTTGAAGGAAAGCGTCACCGCGGCGTTTCCATGGTCATAGTCCAACAGTACTAGTCCAAGCCCAAGCAGACGCCATAGCTCAGCCACAAAGGCGGCAATGACAATGACGGCCACTAGCTTTTTCTGTACCTGAAAAGCCACCGCAGTCCAAGTGTGACAAAGAAACCACAAAATTAAGCGCTGCGTCCACAGTCGAGGTCCAAGTTGGCCACAAGTGCCAATGCCACAGCGAGACAAAGTGCCAGGCAAAGATATATATATGGCTCACTTATGGTGCCGGCGGGCTGTAAATCACCCATCGCACCTGGGACGTTTAACATTCAACATCAGGTCTTACTTATCAACTTTCAACTTCCTCCTTCCCACTCCTCATTCAGTTACTACCCCCAATTAACCCAGCACCATGTCTCATTCATATTATCTTCGCCCCAAAGCCGGAGGTCGCATGCAGAGGCGTCTCGACGCCCACGTTGCGGCTTTCGGCGAGCAGAACCGGGACAAGATCGTTGCCGTCCCCAGCAGCACGGGGCAGGGTGTCCACCTCTACTTTGACCCCGAGCGATCGCTGTCCCCAGACCCCGACCACGCAGCCAACCGCCAATCCACCGATTCCACAGAGGGCGTGATTATCATAGACGAGTCTGATAGCGGAGATTCTTCGTCGGATCTGGGATCTGACTTGGACACCGTTGCACCAGATACACCATCCCCGCGCGGCCAGGTATGGCCTTCCTCCCATCTCAACGCGCCGAAGGCCCCGCGGCACTTGAAGCAGGAGAACTTGCGCGAGGGAAGCGTGGATTCATCAGACAGCGTCCATGACAGTCTGGCGCTGATCGCGGAACGCAAGAAAGCCTTGAAGGCTCACCTCGATGGCGACGTCGAAGGCCGCCGCCGCTTCTTGAAGCACGAGCACCAGAAGATGCTCGACCAGGCCGAGAGTGAAGAGGAGCGAATCGCGATCCTGAGACGGGACTACGAGGGAAGTGTCGAGCAGTTCCGGCGGGCGAATTCAAACATTTTCGGCTTCCCGGCCGAGGGCGTGTCAGAATATTTTGATCCATTCTCGCCCGAGCCATCCGAGAGTGGGGACCTTCCGCCAGAGATTTTGCATCCCGCGTTGCCGCAGAGTGCGGACCCTTCACGTTCAGAACAGGGAACGCAGGAAGACGGCAACCACCATCCGCAGTCTACGCCGCTGCGTCGCCATAACGCTCAACAATTTATCGTGTCGCCGCGCGACGAGGCCGCGGAAAGCGTATGGGCGGATGGGCAGTTTGTAGTGGTAGCCAGGCGCGTTCAAAAGTTGGGCCCTTGTGGGACGGTGGTGCTTGACCATAAGACGGGCGAGGAGAAAGTGGTGACGAAACGTTATCGGGTACGCGAGGAAGAGCTCTATAGCATCGACGGGGACGGGGATTCGGTGATGGGAAGCGATGACTAACGTGACATGTAATATCATCTTCCCGTTCTTTTATGATGGTCATCTTTTGTTTTTGTTATGTTAAATGTACACTGGCAACTCAGACTTCAGTTGAACGATGTGATATATGAGGGCCAGATGCTGGGCGAGTCAAGAAGCTACCATCACGATGCTATGACCTTGAGTGTTTAACTTTTCCGCATCATGAAAGTCTCCTTGGGGAAATATATGATCACTATCTCTGTGCCGCAGATGGGCAGGTGTAGAAGTCCTACAGTTTATCGTAAGGACCCGGATGTCTGTAATGTAATACATGTGGGCCAAGGTAAGCAAGCAGAAACCCGAAATTCATACTGCAAAACTGCACTCTTTCTATGACTGAGATATAAAGAAAATTGACCGACTACAATAGATAAGTATCGAATTGTCTCCGCTACAGAGGGATGATTGCGTCAACAAGCCACTTTCCTGGTCGAGGCGCGAACGGGAAGAAGTCGGATGCCATCAGGCCACCTCGAGACCATGGATCAATAATCATAGTGCCCCAGCCAATCGACCACACCATAGTCCACACCCAACCCAAAAGCCCACCGACACGATGCCCGGTCGCCTGCTTGAACCCATACTCTAAGGTGGTACCAACGCCCATGAGGAGAAAGAATCCGGTAACAGAGCTGAACCCAATTCCCTTTCCGAGTCCCCACATCCCAAGATCGTGAAATACCCCCGACACTGCGAACGCACCCAAGAGCGCTCCGGGCCGCCCAAGTATCGCTCCACCGGGTCGTGAGCCTAAAGCGACGAACACGTACCGGAAAGTTTGGTGCCAGCGGAAGCTCCAGAAATCGGCGACTGAGGTGGATGCCCATGGACGTTCAAAGAGCGGTGGCCATTGCCAGGCTGGTTGTCGGAGGAGAATGCGGCCTATGAGCGATAAGATAAGGTAAAACATGTCGACCATCGTGTACACCATCATGGCTCCGCATATGGTGCAGAATGCCGCCAAGGCGAAACACGAGACCGTGCTCAGGGTAGAGTCGAAGATGGTGTCTCCTGTGGGATCGTTGACGGAGGGTCGGATACGTTGCATGAGGTAGTGGGAGATGTCGAACACCACGAATTTGAGGAGCAATTCGGCTAGGACGAACGGGATGGAAGTGGACCAGGTACTCGTTTTGGGGTAGGGCTTATGCGACCATGACCATCCGATTCCGCGTAGATTGAACATGAGATCGAGGGCGTCAAGGAGAACGTTCGGGATGGTCAACGGGCGCTTGATCGGAGCAGACTGTTGGCCCTCTACAGGCGGATTGTACTTCCTGAGCGGTTCTTTTGCAATTGTCCAAGCAAGGGACCTCAGCACCACACCGAACAACCAACCCTGGGCAGTTTCAAGCGTCAAGAAAAATGAGAGTATGTTCAATGAAAAAATCGCACCACCAACGCAAAGTTCCAGTGGCGGAGCCTGGCCGAACTTTCGAATCCCAATGAGTTTGCCAACGCGACGGACACGTCTCGCTCCACTGCACATTTCCAAGCCTGCCACACAATGATGGGAAAGAGGGCGACTTTTAAAATGAAAGTGTGGGGCAGGATGGCAAGCACAGCTAGGACATAATGGAGTGAATATGGGACGAGGAAGGCGGCAGTTGTAAATGGCTGGCGTGCGGCGGGATCTGGAGGGTTGGGAAGAAATGTGGATAGAAAAGTCATGGTGCGAGCAGTGACAATCAACTCTGTCTGCTAATCGTGTAACTGGGGTCTCTGAGCACTGTCGCTGGCCAGCTGCCAACACCGCTTTAAGGTCCATCAACGTGAACAGTCAACCATAAATACGGTAAAAGACATACGTCATTTTTGAATGGAGAATACACGGCCGCTAGTAGATATAATTCGGATATTGGGCTCCCTTGTTCGGGTGTCCGGTTTTCTGAGGCTGTTCGGGTGTTGGGCTTCCTCGAAGACCGCAAAATCATCTGTCGGCTTTGATGCCCTTCTCAGAAAACACTCTGGGCAATTAACAACCCCCAGTGGCGTCGCGGCGACTGACGGGCAGCATGCGCGCCAGGCACAACGTATTTGACTTCCACGTTTTCGACGCGGGCAGTCTACTGGTTTTGTTTGTCACGCACGCGAGCGTATCTTGGCAGAGGTATGATTCCAACCATGGTGGGAGACTGCTATAACAAACGTGGTTAAAGGGTGCGTCACGTGAAGTTGTCTAATCTTTCCAACTCCGATCAATCCGCCGCGATCACGAACGCATTGGCTTACTGTACAGCTTGGAAACGGAGACCAGCGATTGAGTGTGTTCAAATTTGTGCACGTAGAAACACCTTATCCCCCTTGGTATCTTCTCTACTTCGTCTTATTCAGGTTACATCGCCGACAAGTATCACATGCGTGAGGGCAGCAATCGTGATCCGATTTGTGAACAAGGTTCTGGAAGCGTACAGAATGAGCAAACGTACAAGAATTGCATTCTCGTAATGTCGGCATCTAGGGTGATACGGACTTGGATACGGATCGCTACATGATCCTGGAAGAAAAACGATACCAATTTATAAGGTATGCTGCATATTCCGTCGATCGCGGTTTTTTTACATTTGGGTTCAATTGTGTGATTTCCTCTCTGCAGTGGGAAGAGGGGAGCACGACGAAAACACGACCTACAACACCCAAGCCCTCACAAGAGTGTCGGATGTTATTGCGCTCATGTTCTTGGAGTCGTGACCGGCAACCCAAGTAAACGTCCTTGCACTACCAATGACTCGGAAAGACAGCCGTGGTAGCGGGCCGCGGTGGACATCCAATGGAGCAGCTCGAATCACATGTGTTTATATTAATTCCCGATTTCTTCGATGACAAGGGTAGTCAGATGGGACAATTGGGTACGCCGCAGAAACTAGTTGTGTCTGGTGACCATCTTTGCATTTTCTACAGCTATCGCCCCACACTCGCACCGTGCATCGGCCGATGGACACGACCCAGACGGAGTTCACCCCCAACATCCTGACAAGCAGTCGATTGAGTTGGAGGTCTGCTCGAATCCCTCCGCACGATACGGCTGCATACTGGCTGCATTCCTCGTTTTATTTCCCTCAATTTTCAAGCCTGGAAATATCGTTTACACCGACAATGTTCCCCTGCACGTCATTGATTACGGCACAGTCGTCCGGGTAGGATCCGAGGAAAAAATGGTCAAAGGTGTATACAGCACTCGCAGTTAGATGGCACCCGAGATACAAGAGCAAGACGCGTTCAGTTCTATTAGGGCAGGCTGGTGATCCTACGGGACGATACTTCCTTATATTCTCGGGAAAAGTGGTACAGAGGACGGGATCTTTAGAGGTTTGCCAAGTACTGTAGTTGACGAACGGGTGCTCAACTGCTGCTTGCGCTCACACTATATTCCATGTCCTTTCTGCCCGCATTTCTTCTCAGCCTCCAGATCCCGCCTCTCATCATCCGCTGCCTTCCTCCTTCCATATTCGCACCATTATGTCCTAGCAGTGCTCGCTATTCTTCCCTATCCATTCCGCCAGACTACTGTACCATCACGATGCTATGACCTTCGGTTTCAGGTTCTCGCATCATGAAAGTCTCTCCCGCCATCTCTGTACCCTAGATAGGCAGGTGTGGCAGCCCTGCAGTATATTTTAAGAGCCTGGATGCCTTTAGTAATGCCATTGCCATACACATGGGCAAAGGCAAAACCCGAAATTCACACTGTACTCGAGTACAGCAATTGAGCGTGTACTTCTATAACTGGGATGATTGCATACGAAGAAATTTGACCAATTACAGTAGATAGATATCGAATTGTCTCCGCTGCAGCGAGGTGGCTACGTCAACAAGCCATTTTCCTGGTCGAGGGGCGAACGGGAAGAAGTCAGATGCCATCAACCCACGTCGAGCCCACGCATCAATAATCATAGTGCCCCAGCCAATCGACCACACCATCGTCCACACCCAACCCCAAACACCACCGACGTGACGTCCGGTCGCCTGCTTGAACCCATACTCCAAGGCGGCACCAACACCCATGAGGAGAAAGAATCCGCTAACAGAGCGGAATTCCATTCCCTTTCCGAGTCCCCACGTTGCGAGATCGTGCATTACCCCGAGACCGCAAATGCACCCAAGAGCGCTCCAGGCCGCCCAAGTTTCGCTCCAACGGGTCGTGAGCCTAATACGACGAACACGTAACGGAACATTTGGTGCCAGCGGAATCTCCAGAAATCGGCGAGCGAGGTGGACGCCCATGGACGCTCAAAGAGCGGTGGCCATCTCCAGGCCGGTTGTCGGAGGAGGATCCGGCCTATGAGCGCTGAGATGAGGTAAAACATATCGACCATCGTGTACACCATCATGGCCCCGCATAAGGTGCAGGATGCTCCCCTGGAAAAACGCGGGACCATGCTCAGGGTCGAGTCGAAGATGGTGTCTCCCGCGGGATCGTTGACGGATGGTCGGATACGTTGCATGAGGCAGAGGGAGATGTCGAACGCCACGAATTTGAGGAGCAATTTGGCTAGGATGGCCGGGATGGACGTGGACCAGGTACTCGTTTTGGGGAAGGGCTTGTGGGACCATGACCATCCGATTCCACGTAGATTGAACATGAGATCGAGGGCGTCGAGGAGAACGTTCGGGATGGTCAACGGGCGCTCGATCGGAGCAGCGTGTTGGCCTTCCACAGGCGGATTGTACCTCCTAAGCGGTTGTTTTGCAATTGTCCAAGCGAGGGATCTCAGCGCCACACCGAACAACCAACCCTGGGCAGTTTCAAGCGTCAGGAAAAATGAGACTATGTTTGATGACAAAATCGCACCGCCAACGCCATGTTCCAGTGGCGGAGCCTGGCCGAATTTTCGAATCCCAATGAGTTTGCCAGCCCGACGGACACGTCTCGTTCCACTGCGAATTTCCAAACCTGCCACAGAACGATGGGACAGAGGGCAAGTTTTAAAATGAAAGTGTGGGGCAGGATGGAAAGCACAGCCAGGACATAATGGAGTGAATATGGGATGAGGAAGGCAACAGTTGTAATTGGTTGGCGGGCGGCGGGATCTGGAGGGCTGGGGAAAAATGGAGATAGAAAAGACATGGTGCGAGCGGTGACGATCAACTTTGTCTGCTAATCGTGTAACTGAGGTCTCTGAGTGTGCCGCTGGACAGCTGTCAGCACCGCCTTAAGATCTATCAACTTAAACAGTCAACCATATATACTGTACGGTAAGGGACGTACGTCATTTTGAATGGAGAATGCACGTAGACATATTGGTAACTCGGATATTGGGTTCCCTTGTTCGGGTGTCCGGTTTTCTGAGGCTGTTCGGGCGTCGGGTTTCCTGACTTTCCTCGAAGACCGCAAAATCATCTGTCGGCTTTGACACCCTTCTCAGAATATACTTTGAGCAATAAACAGCATCGGGAGCGGCGCCGCTGCGACCGCGACGGGGATGCGCGCCAAGCACAACGTATTTGACGACTTCCAGGTTTGGACGCGAGCAGTCTATCGGTTTGGTTCGATGTTGACCATTCGAAGGACGATGTTTGTTCGGCACCGACGGTCTGTGGATGGCCCAAATTCCACGCGACACGCCTGAAACATGTCCGGAGCTGGGATGAGCACTTTTGAGAGATTTCTGAGAACGGACCACACAGTATGCAGTATGGCTTAACGGAGTGTAGCACCGCGTACACATGCACCAAATATGCACAAACAAACCGTGTCCTTCTCTCCGAGCATGCTCGGAATCATGGATGTTGTGCCTGGCGCGAATGATGCTAGTGCCTGTCAGGGTCAAGTGGCGCGACTCCGGAGGCTTTTAATCGCTCAGAGTGTTTTCTGAGGCTGTCAAAGCCGACAGATGATTTTGCAGTCTTCGACGAAACCAAATACCCGAACAAGGGAACCCAATATCCGATTTACTACCATGTCTACGTGTATTCTCCATCCAAAATGACGTACGTCTCTTACCGTATTTATGGTTGACTGTTCAAGTTGATAGATCTTAAGGCGGTGTTGGCAGTTGGCCAGCGACAGTGCTCAGAGACATCCAGTTACACGGTCTACAGACAAAGTTGATTGTCACCGCTCGCACCATGTCTTTTCTATCCGCATTTCTATCCAGCACCTCAGATCCCGCCGCCCACCAACCACTTACATCTGTCGCTTTCCTCGTCCCATAGTCGCTTCATTATGTCCTAGCTGTGCTTGCCATCCTGCCTCACACGTTCAATTTATAACTTGCCCTCTTTTCCATCGTTCTGTGGCAGGCTTGGAAATGTGCAGTGGAGCGAGACGTGTCCGTCGCGTTGGCAAACTCATTGGGATTCGAAAATTCGGCCAGGCTCCGCCACTGGAACATTGCATTGGTGGTACGATTTTGTCATCGAACTTAGCCTCATTTTTTCTGACCCCTGAAACTGCCCGGAGCTGGTTGTTCGGTGTGGCGCTGAAATCCCTCGCTTGGACAATCTCAAAAGAACCGCTCAGGAGGTACAATCCGCCTGTGGAGGGCCAACACTCTGCTCCGATCGAGCGCCCGTTGACCATCCCGAACGTTCTCCTTGACGCCCTCGATCTCATGTTCAATCTACGCGGAATCTGATGGTCATGGTCCCACAAGTAGAGTTGTTGCGTATGGGAACGGTGGAGGGTATCACCACGCATCCGCACGGTCCCCGACGTACCGACTCTCCTTCATAGGCGATGTCCATGGACGCGTCAGCCAAGAATCCTTATCCATATCACAGTCGCAATCGCGGTTGCAAGTAGATGCCACGTCCAACAATAACAGCTCCGCTTCGCTGTTAGAGCCCCCGCCCCTGCCACCGCTACCGTCGTCCTCGTATCCCCGTAGTAGGAGCAGCAGGGGCAGCCTCCCAGCTGCCCTTCCCCAAAACGGGTACCTGGTCCACGTCCATCCTAGCCATCCCAGCCAAATTTCTCCTCAATTCGTAGCGTTTGACATCTCCCACTACCTCATGCAACGTATCCGACCTCTATCTATCAACGATCCTGCAGGAGACACCATCTTCGACTCGACCCTGAGCACAGTCCCGCGTTCGCCTTGGGCAGCATTCTGCACCGCATGCGAAGCCATGATGGTGTACACGATGATGACATGTTTTACCTCATCTGACATCGCGCATAGGCCGCATCCTTCTCCGACGACCAGCCTGGCGATGGCCACCGCTCTTTGAACGTCCATGGGCATCCACCTCGCTCACCGACTACTGGAGCTTCCGCTGAACCAAACTTACCGTTACATGTTCGTCGTTTTAGGCTCACGACCCGATGGAGCGATACTTGGGTGGCCCGGCGCCGAGCGCTCTTGGGTGCGTTCTCGGTGTCGGGGGTAATGCACGATCTCGGATGTGGGGACTCGGAAAAGGAATGGAATTCAGCTCTGTTAGCGGATTTTTTCTCCTCATGGACGTTGGTGCCGCCCTGGAGTATGGGTTCAAGCAGGCGACGGGCATCGTGTCGGTGGGCTTTTGGGTTGGGTGTGGACTATGGTGTGGTCGATTGGCTGGGGGACTATGATTATATGCGTGGACTCGACGTGGGTTGATGGCATCTGACTTCTTCCCGTTCGCGCCTCAACAAGGAAAGTGGCTTGTTGACGCAATCATCTCGCTGTAGCGGAAATAATTCGTTATCTATCTATCGTAGTTGATCGAATTTCTTCATATCTCAGTCATAGAAATACACGCCCAATTGCTGTACTCGGGTGCAGTAGTATGTTCCGGGTTTCTGGATCTTTGCCCATCGCCTACGTGTATGGCATTACAGGCATCTGGGTCCTTAGGATATACTGTAAGACTTCTACACTCTCCCATCTCCAGTATAGAGATGATCATGTCCCCCAATGAAACTTTCGTGATGAGAGAACCTAAAGTCGAGGGGAGCGTGCAGGAAAGTTAAACACTCAAGGCCATAGCATCGTGATGGTAGTACCACGACAGGGAAAAGAGGAAATCATCGATGACGTCCTCGATCGAGTACTGGATGCCTTCCGCGCTGAAGATGTAGTACACTATACATACTGCCGGGCACCCTCGCGCGTTTGCCCACACCCAACCCGCAATATACCCCGCACATTTTCCCGCACGCGCGCAACGTTCTTCCAACACCTTTCCCAGCATGTCATCCGAGAGAAGGACAACACTCTCCTCTCTGAACCGGCCTCTCTCCTGGCTTAAGCCAAAGCAGTCTGAAAAACAGGACTCTGCTTGCATAACTTCAACCAGCGACCCGATCACCATTGATGTGAGGGTTGTCAAACCAGTTGAGGATGATCCCAGCCCTGTTTCCTTCTTTGGCCTATTCAGGTCGGTCTTTATCTCTGTCCCCTTCCATCTACGTATTTTACACCGTCCCTCCCCTAGATTCTCCACTCGTACAGAGGTTTACTCGGGTTATATTCAATGCCCTCACTCTTATTGCCGCAGTAGCTGCCGGCGCCGCCCAGGTCTCTTAGGCTTTTTTCTTTTTTTCTCATCTGCCATATTTCATCGCCTCTCATGAGTCTGCAATTTGGTAATCTCACCCAGGAGTTCGTCAATTTTAACAACGCCGTCCAAAACATCACTCCTGACGGCCCACAGTCGCCCACCAAGATCAACGAGGCTGCTAGACATTTTCGTCATGTTGCTGCCAATGATGCGTCGTACCTCACCTATATCGGTGCTACATTCTCCCACCTCGGTTACTTCTTTCCCAATAACAAGCTAAGATCAACCCCCTATAGGTATGGGTATGTTCATCTTCACTTACATGAATGTGTGGGTCTACACTTCCGAGGCGACTGCTAAGCGTATTCGCGAGCGTTTTCTAAGGGCCATCCTCCGCCAAGATATTACCTTTTTCGATAAGGTTGGTGCTGGTGAGGTCACCACTCGCATACAAACAGATACCCGTACGTGGTTCTGCCAATTTCTTGTCTCGTATTGAGCTACCAACACCATGCATTACAGATTTGGTTCAACAAGGTTTATCCGAAAAGGTCCCTCTCATGGTCGGCTTCTTCTCCGCATTTGTTACCGGCTTCGTCTTGGCGTATATTAGAAACTGGCGGCGGGCTCTGGCAATGAGTTCCATTATACCTTGCATTTGTATCTCAGGTGGACTCATGAACTTTGCACCCTTGCAGAGGAAATCGTGTCTACAATCCGTACCACTCAGGCTTTTGGCACCCAGAGAATGCTTGCGTCTTTGTGTGATGTTGCCACCCAGAATGCCTACAATGCAGATTGTCGAGGCGCATTGGTTCAAGCGATGGGCTTGTCCGGTTTTTTCTTTGCCATGTATGCTGCCTATGCCCTTGGTGAGTTCTGCGCCCTGTTATTCCCACGAACTTACTCATCTTATGTACACATACCCAGCGTTCAGCTTTGGGATCACGCTCATCATTGTCATCAATGAGGGCCATGCTACTCCCGGCGAGATTATGAACGTCTTTATGTCAGTTATTATTGGTTCCCTTTCGCTTGCTCTTATGGTTCCCGAGTTGCAAGGTACGAGCACGTTTTATTTCTCTTTCTTTTCAATACACTTATATGACTGGGTGCTAGCCGTTACCAATGGTCGTGCATCTACTGCAAGACTATTGATCTGGTTCCTTCTATTGATTCCGCCAGTGAAGAGGGCCTTAAAGCCGAGCACGGTCGTCGGCGAAATTGCCGTTGAGAATGTTGACTTCAATTACCCTGCGCGCTCAGAGGTCCACATCTTAAGAACCTTAGCCTTACGTTCGCTGCAGGTAAGACGACAGCTCTCGTGGGTGCTTCTGGATCTGGCAAATCGACCATTGTCTCTCTGGTCGAGCGGTTTTATGATCCCCTCTGTGGCTCTGTGCGCCTGGACGGCATCAACATTCGTGAATTGAATGTGAAGTGGCTCCGATCGCAGATCGGTACGATGAACTGATGGCGAGACGTGGAGACTATTACGAATACGTGTGAGACTCCAAGAGTTAAGCAAGAAATAACGATGATTTATAACTCATTACGATCTAGTACATACATAGATACAGGAACTAATAAGTTGACGTGTTCAGCTGGCCGATTCCGTAGAAGCTGCTCTCTCTCGGTCTTGTTGTATAGATTACAGAGCGCAGTCAGATTGACGTAGAGACTGGGACTCTTTTCCTTTTTATTTGGTGGTTAATTGCATCTGTCAATGATTTCCTACCGAAATCCTACGTCATTCATTCAATTTTTATTCATAGTCGTACTGTAGTATTACCAACGCATTTTCTCCTTGACGATCACTGGTAATCTGTTCGGTTCAAGTCACTCAGGCTTGCTTGTAGTTATAAATACATGAGTTGTCAACGTTACGTACGTTACGCGTTGACGACATCGTCAAAAGTTGTCGTCATTGACGACGCATAGACCACCAGCAAAACCATTAATCTCTATCACATCATGATCGTACCACTGGCAAGCTATCCGCCTTAACACTTGGCGCGTGCCCATCTGAATCGACGAATATCAGCTTCGAAGATCACGTCCAGGCGGCCTCACAGAATCACCCAGGTGTCGTCCCGTCGGATCACACGAGAACCGAGCGCTCTTAATGCTCCTACTTTACTGTGCCATCGTAGAAGTTGTATTTCTACGACTAGGGTAATTCCATATGAACCAGACCGATCAGCTACAGCACTTAGATATCGGATCCTTCTGCGAAAGCCAGATGATTGCGAAGATAACAACTTTCCTCGCCGAGGCCAGTCCGGGGCAGAGTCAGTCGCACACATCCCATGTCAGTGTCGAACTTACGCATCAATCAACAAAGTCCCCCAGACAGTCCTCCACACCATTGTCTACACCCAGCCCCCAAATCCCACCCACACGACGCCCCGTCACAACTTTGAACGCATGCTCCAAGGCGGCACCAGCGCCCATGAGGAGGAAGAATCCGCTGACAGTGCGGAACCACATTCGTCGTCCGATCCTCCGCATGCTGAGGCAGTGGAACATCGCCAACATCGCGAACGAATGAGCGCTCCGGCGGCCCTAGCATAGAAGACCGAGAACGCGCCAGGGAACAGGACACGAATAATGAGTTCGAAGTACTGGTTTACTCTGCAGTTTGCAGAGTAGTTGCCGGGCCAGTGGCCACACCGATTTCCGTGTTGACTAAACCCGCGCCCTGGCAAATTGAAATAAACCCCAAAGCCCGCTCCGTCATAACCGGGGTGAGAGGTGGGACCGAATTCCGTGTGACACACCTTAATAAACGTGTCTGGAGCATACCCTACTGTTCTTCTATTTGACGTCTCCTATCTTCTTTTTCATTCCTCCATGTGAGCCAACGAGGTGACGTATTAATACGCTTCCCTGAGCTAGCTCATGTAGCGTAGTTTCACGTTTCATGTGAGCGTTTTCTGAGAACGGACCATATGGCTCACACAGAGCATCCGACACCCAAATGACCGCCATACTGTATCTATCCGCCGTCGTGTTTTCTCTCGAAATGACGTTTGTTACTTTACCATTTTTATAGTCGACAGTTTCCGTTGGTGGATCTTGGGCGGGTGTGCTGTAGGGAGTGACGCTAGACTGACGCTAGTGACGTGTCAAGCATGTCAAGCGTCAGTGGCACTCGGCGCTCAATCAAATTAATCAACTCCTGCTCGCGTTCACACTATACTGCATCCCATGCCCTTTCCGTCCGCATTTCTTCCGAGCCCCCCGGATCCAGCCTCTCGTCAGCCATTTACAACTGCTGCATTCCTCCCTCTATATTCGCTCCATTATGTCCTAGCAGTGCTCGCCATTCTTCCCCACACATTCATTCTAAAGCTTGCCCTCTTGCCCGTCCTTCTGTGGCAGGCTTGGAAATGTGCAGTGGGGCTCGACCTCTCCGTCGGGTTGGCAAACTTATTGGGTATTGAGAGTTCGGCCAGACTCCGTTATCTTAACTTTTTGTTTGTGGTGCGATTTTGTTGTCGAGCATACTCTCCTTTGAGTCCTTTCCCCCACTTCCACTGACGCTTGAAACTGCCTAGGGTGGGTTGATAGATATGGCGCTGAGATCAATCGCTTGGACGTTCGCTAAGAAACCGCTCAGGAGGTACAATCCGCCTGTGGAAGGCCAACACGCTACTGCCATCGAGCGCCCCTTGTCTATCCCAAATCTTCCCCTCGATGGCCTCGATCTCATTTTCAATCTGCGCGGAATCGGGTGGTCATGGTCATACAAGCCGTTCCCAAACATGAGCACCCAGTCGACGTCTATCCCCGTCATCGTAGCCAAGCTACTCATCAAACTTGTAGCGTTAGACGTCTCCCACTACCTCATGCAACACTTCCGACCCTCCGTTGACACTCCTGCAGGTGACACCCTCTTCGACCCGACCCTGAGCATGGTCCCGCGCTTCGCCTGCGCAGCTTTCTACGCCCTATGCGGAGGCATGGTGGTGTTTGCGACTGTCGACGTGTTTTACCACATCTCGACGCTCGTAGGCCGCATCCTCCTACGACAACCAGCCTGTCAATGGCCACCGGTCTTTGACCACCCATGGACATCCACCTCGATTACCGATTTCTGGGGCTTCCGCTGGCACCAACTTTTTCGGCACGTGTTCGTCGCGTTTGGCTCGCGACCCGGTTGGGCACTGCTAGGGCGGCCTGGAGCCCTCATGGGCGCGTTCGCGGTCTCCGGGTTAATGCACGATGCCGGAGTATGGGGGCTCGGACGGGGAACAGAGTTCCGCACTGTGGGATTCTTCCTTCTCATGGGCGTTGGTGCCGCCTCGGAGCATGTGTTCAAGAAGGTGACTGGGCGTCGTGTGGGTGGGATATGGGGCTGGGCGTGGACTATGGCATGGACGATTTGCTGTGGCACCCTGATGATCGATGCGTGGGCCCGACGTGGGATGATCGCCGCTGACATCTTCCCATATGGGCTTCGGCCAGGAAAGTTGCTCATTGATGCAGTCATCTCGCTCTCGCGGAGAGAATCCGACATCCGTTGATCGATCTGACTCGCAGGCAATCATCTCGGTCATAGAAACACATACTCAATTACTTTAACTTACTTGAGTATAGCATGATTTCGGGTTTCTTCACTGGAATCTGGTCTTTAAACACGCGTTCTTGATAGGAATTTCTATACTTGCCCAAATCCGGTATAGATGATTACTGTACTACAGTGCCGTAAGTAACTTAGCGCCATAGCACCACACATGCACTAAATATGCACGAACAAAATGTGTTCACTCTGAGAATGCTCTGTGGCGTATCATGGCATTTCCGAGGCGTGGAATACCAATGCTCGCGTGCGTGACGAATTGAAGCCAATGGGCTGCCAGCGTCCAAGCATGGACGTGTTAATGGATGCCGTCAATTGAAATATGTCGTGCTTGGCGCGCATGCTGCACGGTCGAGTGGCGTCGCTCCGGAGGCCGTTAATGTTAATTGCTCAGGGTGTTTTCTGAGAAGGGTGTCAAAGCCGACAATCTTGAAGTCTTCGAGTAAAAACACAACATTCGAACACAGAAAACCTGACAGCCGGACAACGGAACCCAACGACTTATGATTGCTTGTGAGATCCACTATGACATTTCTAAGGAGGGGGCAGAGAGCGGAGAGGAGAGGAGTCCGGTCTGTGGTATTCTCGCAAAGATGGCCAGCATATCTTCTCAAGTTCAGATGATCAAACATTTCGTGTGTGGAATGCATCATGGGAGCCAGACACGATCAAGACAGGTGAATATAGTAAAGATAGCATTCAGCCATTTGCTGTACCATATGCATTTCAGGTATTGAAGGTGTACACTATCGACGTTGCCATATAACGGAAGGAGGTTCCCAACCCATTCAAGCCTATACTCACCATACACGACGGATGAGCACCGTCAGGCCTATAAATAATCAAGAACTGAAACGTGCAGCGAAGGCATGCTTTATGTTCAACACAGACCAATATCATTTGCGTTGAGCTGGTACACGCCCACTGCGACGGCGACTGACGCCAAACGTAATGTCCAGGTGAATACGGCCAGATGGGGACGATGGGGAATCTCAGTGGTTGTTTATGCACGTTTCTGCGTCAGCATTTCCAATTAGTGGCATTACATTATAACTTAGTCTGACTGCATGCTTGTTGTCACACTCAACATGTTCGGGGATAGTCTCTGCGCTTGCTGTCAGAGATGGCACGCAGCGTACGCTTAACATGGGATACATCGGGGGTAATATGCGTGCTTGCTCTAAGAGATGACACGCTCGACATGGGAGGCATTGGGGGGTAGTCTGCTTGCTGTCAGAGAATATGGGAGACGCGTCATCGGAGCTTGCCGAGGGGACACGTTCGACTTTGGATGGAACGGAGCTAACCGGCGCCTGAATTCTGAAGGTTCCACATGAATGTTGACTCAGACCTGTAATTTCGCGTGGTTAGTTGCGATCATCAGGTGGGCCGCCTTCACTTCACGCGCCAGGGTAGAAATATTTGGCGGTCGGACAGCAGGATGGCTTCTTGTTACTTCTCCCTCCATCCTTTCCCAGCATGTCCGAGTCGTCCGAGGAGAAGGCCAAGCACACTCCCTCTCTGAACAGGCCTCTCTCCTGCGTCAAGCCAACGCAGTCTGAAAAACAGGACTCTTCTTCCATTAATTCAGCCGGAGACCCGACCAGGATTGATGTGAAGGATAGTAAACCGGCGGTTCGGGATAATCCCAAACCTGTTTCACTCTTTGGCCTATTCAGGTCTGTCTATCTCTGTCCTCTCCCATTAGCGATTTTTAACACCGTCCCTCCCCTAGATTCTCTACTCGTACAGAGGTCATGCTCAATGGCCTCACTCTTATTGCCGCAGTAGCTGCTGGCGCCGCCCAGGTCTGTTTTCTTAGTTTTTTTTCTTTTGTTTCATCAGCCATATTCATCACTACCCGGCTGACGGATTGTTTCGGTAGCCTCTCATAAGTCTGCAATTTGGTAATCTCACCCAGGAGTTCGTCAATTTTAAGAACGCCGTCCAAAATGTCACTTCCGACGGCACACTGGCACAGTCGTCCAGCGAGGTCAACGAGGCTGCTAGCCATTTTCGTCACGTCACTGCCAATGATGCGTTGTACCTCATCTATATCGGTGCGTGAATCCTCCCACATCGGTTACTTCCTTCCCAATCACAATCTATCAACCTCCTACAGGCGTGGGCATGTTCATCTGCACTTACATTTACATGAATGTGTGGGTCCACACTTCCGAGGCGACTGCTAAGCGTATTCGCGAGCGCTATCTAAGGGCCATCCTCCGCCAAGATATTGCCTTTTTCGATAAGGTTGGTGCTGGTGAGGTCACCACTCGCATACAATCCGATACCCGTACGTGGTTCTGCCAATTTCTTGTCTCATATCGACCCACCAACAGCATACATCACAGATTTGGTCCAACAAGGTTTATCCGAAAAGGTCCCTCTCGTGATCGGCTTCTTCTCCACATTTGTTACCGGTTTCGCCTTGGCGTATTATAGAAACTGGCGGCTGGCTCTGGCTATGAGTCCCCTTCTACCTTGCATTGCTGTCTCAGGTGGACTCATGAACAAGTTCATTACCAAATATGTGCAGTAAGTTTGCTCCCAGGCGTTCTAATTTAGCGTAAATTCATTTAGTCTAGGCTCTCGCTCAACCATGTTGCCGAGGGCGGAACCCTTGCAGAGGAAATCGTGTCTTCAATCCGTACCGCTCAGGCTTTTGGCACCCAGACTGTTCTTGCGTCTTTGTGCGATGTTCCCACCAAGAAGGCCTATAATGCAGATTGTCGAGGTGCGGTCGTTCAAGCGATGGGTTTGTCCGGTTTCTTCTTTGCCCAGTATGCTGCCTATGCCCTTGGTAAGTTCCGCGCCCTGTTATTCCCACGAACTTACTCATCTTATGTACACATACCCAGCGTTCAGCTTTGGGGCCACGCTCATTAACGAGGGCCGTGCTACTCCCGGCGAGATTGTAAACGTCTCTATGTCAGTTCTTATTGGTTCCCTTTCGCTTGCTCTTATGGCACCCGAGTTGCAAGGTACGCGCACGTTTTTATTTCTCTTTCTTTCAATTCACTTATATGACTGTGAGGTAGCCGTTACCAATGGTCGTGCAGCGGCTGCAAGGCTCTTTGCGACTATTGATCTGGTTCCCTCTATTGATTCCGCCAGTGAAGAGGGCCTCAAGCCGAGCACGGTCGTCGGCGAAATTGCCGTTGAGAATGTTGACTTCAATTACCCTGCGCGCCCAGAGGTCCACATCCTTAAGAACCTTAGCCTTACGTTCGCTGCAGGCAAGACGACAGCTCTCGTGGGTGCTTCTGGATCTGGCAAATCGACCATTGTCTCTCTGGTCGAGCGGTTTTATGATCCCCTCTGTGGCTCTGTGCGCCTGGACGGCATCGACATTCGTGAATTGAATGTGAAGTGGCTCCGATCGCAGATCGGTCTAGTGTCTCAAGAGCCCGTCCTGTTTTCCACTACCATACGTGGGAACGTCGAGCATGGCCTCGTAGGTACCCCTCATCAACGTGCATCCCCTGAGGAAAAGTTAAGGCTTGTCAGGGAAGCGTGCATCAAGGCCAACGCGGACGGTTTCATCTCTAAGCTTCCCCTTGGCTACGATACTCTAGTGGGAGAACGTGGATTCCTTCTTTCTGGTGGCCAGAAGCAACGAATCGCCATTGCCCGCGCGATTGTGTCTGACCCTCGTATTCTGCTCCTTGATGAGGCTACATCGGCACTCGATACACAGGCAGAAGGTGTCGTGCAGAATGCCCTTGACAAGGCCGCAGCTGGTGCGATACCTTTACACGATTTTTACTGCTCGTTAATAGTTTGGCAGGACGAACCACGATCACGATTGCTCATCGCCTCTCGACTATCAAGGATGCCGACTGCATCTACGTCATGGGTAGTGGGGTCGTGTTAGAGAGGGGCAAACATGATGAGCTACTCAGCAACGAGGATGGCCCCTATGCGCGTCTAGTTGCCGCGCAGAGGCTCCGCGAGGCACACGATAAGATTGATCTCGGCGATGTTGTCCCTGTCGGACAAGAATCTTGCGAGGAAGCCGTTGAGAGCAGTGTGGACGTCGAAAAGGCGGCAATGGAAGAAATTCCCCTCGGCCGTAGAAACACATCCAGGTCCTTGACAAGCGAGATTATCGAGCAACGCAAAGGGCAAGGGTTATCGAACCAAGAAAAGGAGTATTCCATGTTCTACCTCTTCAAGCGGATGGGCAGGATCAACAAAGGAGAGTGGAAACATTACCTCTTCGGTTTCCTCTTTTCCATTGGTAAATATTTTACCTTCTCGGACAATCTTGGCCTTTGACAATCGATTTGCAGCTGGTGGTGCTGTCTATCCGGCTTTCGGTATTATTTGGTGTACGTAATACCTGGGCTGCATCTTGCGCATGGGCAGGTGCTAATAATTCCGCGCCTCATACAGCTCTGGCTGTCACAAGCTTCTCAGACCCTAGTCCTCAAGAACGCCGCCATGATGGTGACCGCAACGCGCTTTGGTGAGTTATCTCCGCTCATGTAACATTATCACGATCACTCAATAAGCTGGTATATCAAGGGCATTTATTATTTCAGTCCTTGCTATGATCAGCATCGGCTTGGAAATTTATTTATTCTCCGCTTCTGCAGCGTCACTCTCCTACAAGCTACGCTCGTTATGCTTGCGTGCTATTCTGAGACAAGACAGTAAGTCGGTTTTGATACCGTAGCAGACACTCTCATCTCAACTTCGTCAGTTGAGTACTTTGATCGAGATGAAAATAATGTGCGTACAGTGATTTTGATAAAATGTATATGCGAGAACTAACTGTTTACATTTACTTAGTCTGGCGCCATCGTGGCCAAGTTAAGCGACGGCCCACAAAAAGTCTATGGATTGGCAGGGTCTAGCCTTGCAGTGTGCGTGCACTACGATTTCCCATATGCGTGCAACTACATACGTTGACCATCGTGCACAGTATTGTTCAAGCCTTTGCCACTCTTGCGATTGGCCTCGGCATCGGTTTAATTTATATGTGGAAAGTTGGCCTCGTTGGACTTGGTAAATACTTGTTGGATTGATATCTTCCATTCTTGCTGACGGCTTGCAATAGCATGTGTTCCTTTCCTCATGTTCTCTGGCTATATCCGTCTGGTATGTAGCCCTGGTTCGTCCACTCTAGCTTTTAGTACTAAATTCTTAAACATTTTAGCGCATTGTCATTCTCAAAGATCAACAAAACAAGAAAGCTCACGCAGAATCTGCTCAGATTGCATGTGAAGCTGCTGGAGCTATCCGCACCGTCGCGTCTCTCACACGCGAAGATGATTTCCTAGAGCTTTACAGCGAGTGCCTTGATGTGCCCCTTCGCAATTCCAACCGAAATTCTGTCTGGAGCAGCCTAATGTACTCTATCTCCCAGTCATTTTTCTTCTTCAGCATCGCACTAGTGTTTTGGTATGGTTCCCGGTTGGTGTCATATCAAGATTTTACCGCAAAACAATTTCTCACTGCCATCATGGTGAGTTAAAGTGGCCTGATATCGAGGCTGACCTGCGCTCACCTTTGGGGTGATTTGAATAGTCGACCGTCTTCGGTGCTAATCAGGCTGGCAAAGTGTTTGCCTTTGTCCCCGATGTCTCTTCGGCACGCGGCGCCGCCTCGGAAATGATTCGACTACTTGACGCGCAACCTAAAGTTGATGCCGAATCGACCGAAGGCAAGATCCCACAAAATGTCAAGGGCCATATCCGTCTTCAAGATGTTCATTTTCGTTATCCAACGCGCCTTGGCGTACATGTGCTTCGTGGTCTCGACCTCTCTGTGGAACCCGGTACGTATGTTGCTCTTGTCGGAGCCAGTGGATGCGGTAAAAGCACAGTGTGAGTTCATCTATCTGGTGAAATAGCTATCTTCTCATGAATCAACCTTGCTTAGTATACAGCTCATTGAGCGATTCTACGATCCGCTGTCTGGCAGTGTATACATAGACGACCAACTTATCTCGGACCTCAATGTTCAAGAATACCGCAAGCAACTTGCTCTCGTATCTCAGGAGCCTGTGATTATCCACTATCGTTGATCACCCATTGATCCTTTTGACTGATGTTTATCAGACTCTTTATGCAGGCACCATTCGCTTCAATATCCTCCTCGGGACGACGAAACCTATCTCAGAGGTGACACAAGAGGAGCTCGAAGCCGTATGCCGAGATGCCAACATTCTCGAGTTCATCCAGTCCCTACCCGAGTAGGTTTTACCTTCCGTCCTCCCTTGGTTGTGACCAATTCCTCTTGCAGTGGTTTTGAGACTAATGTAGGTGGTAAAGGCTCTCAACTGTCAGGTGGCCAGAAGCGTATGTCTCGCAGCTAAGACGTTTTCTGCGCTCTTGTCTAACGAGTATTCAGAACGCATTGCAATTGCTCGGGCACTCCTTCGCAACCCTAAGGTGCTCTTGCTTGATGAGGTCAATGTTTTGTCCCACGAATCCGTTTCTAGTACTTACAATAAATAATTTTTCAGGCAACTTCGGCACTGGACACGAATTCGGAGAAAGTTGTACAAGATGCCCTTGACAAGGCAGCTACTGGCCGGACCACGATCGCTATTGCACATCGTTTGTCAACGATTCAGAACGCGGATCGGATGTGAGTCTTCCGTATGCTCCTGTCTTCAGTCTGATCTTAACCGCTTTACAGATACTTTATTAAGGAAGGCACAGTAAGCGAATCTGGTACTCACGATGAACTGATGGCGAGACGTGGAGACTACTACGAATACGTGCAACTCCAAGATTTAAGCAAGAAATAACGATGATTTATATAAGAAGTTAAGGTCTACTACATACATACACATACACTCATTCCCTCTTTATTTGGTGGTTAATTGCATCTCGATCATTGATTTCCTATCAATCCTACGTTATTTATTCAAATTTTTCATAGTCCTAGTATGACCAACGCATTTGCTTCTTGACGACCACTAGTAATATGCTCTGTTCGGGTCACTCAGGCCTGCTTGTAACCATAAATACACGAGCTGAACATAGCGTTGATGTTACGTGTTTCCGACATCGTCGGAAATTTTCGCCATCGAGCCATTGATCTCTATCTTCGAAGATCACGTCCAGTGAGTCACCAGGGTGTTGTGCCGTCGGATCTCACGAGAATTGAGCGCAGAGCGCTCGTACTCCTCTTACTTCACTGTACCATACTAGTCATCGAACTGATACTACGGTGACTGCATATGAAGCAGCTATAACGCGTAGATATCGCATCCGAGTCCTTTCTGCGAAAGTGAGACGATTTCGTCAACTAACAACTTCACTGGCCGAAGCTAGTCTGAGACGGAGTCAGTCGGAGGTCATTAGGCCAATAAGTTACTCACATGAGTATCATCGAGTGCCCCTTGACTGAGTCGATTACCGATTTCTGGGGCTTCCGCTGGCACCAACGTTTTCGGCATGTGTTCGTCGCGTTTGGCTCGCGACCCTGTTTGGCATTGGTGTGCCAGCCTGGAGAGCTCATGGGCGCATTCGCGGTCTCCGGGTTAATGCGCGACGCCGAGGCCCGGGTATGGGGGCTCGGACGGGAAAAAGAGTTCCGGACTGTGGGCGGTTTCTTCCATCTCATGGAGTCATGCGTTGGTGCCGCCTCGGAGCATGGGTTCAAGCAGGCGACTGTCGTGTGTGATTAAGGCTGAGCGTGGACAATGGTGGACGGATTGCTGCGACAGTGGGCACCCTGATGATTAATTCGTGGACCCGACGTGGGATGATCGCAGCCGACTTCTTCCCACTGGCATATGGGCTTCGCCCAGAAAAGCTGCTCATCACCTCGCTCTCCGAGGCTCGCGGAGAGAATCAAATATCCATCTATCAGGCTGATCGATCTGGCTCACAGGCAATCATCTCAGTCATAGAAATACATACTCAATGAATCAATAACTGTACTCGGGTATAGTACGATTTCGGGTTCTGCGTAGTTTGAATCTGGTCTTTGACTGGAACACACGTTTGACTCTTGATGATCCCGTTCTCTAAACTTGCCCATATCCGATATAGATAATATCGATGAATTTCCACGTGTAGCACTAGCCAAAAGAATGACACACTGGCACATGCAATAGGTGCGTTTCGGCGGGTGAATATCGATGAATGTTCACGTGTAGCACTAGCCAAAAGAATGGCACACTGGCACATGCGCTAGGAGTGCGTTTCGGCGGGTGAATATCGATGAATTTTCACGTGTAGCACTAGCCAAAAGAATGGCACACTGGCACATGCACCAGGAGTGCGTTCGGCGGATGAATAGATGAATTTCCACGTGTAGCACCAGCCAAAAGAATGGAATTAAGGAAAGTTCGGCAATCCGTGGGAGAGTGACCGTTAGTGACCGTGAAACAGGGCGGGCCGCTGAGCGCTGAGACTGCAAGCAGAGTGCCCCACCAAAAAATGGAAATGGAACATGTCTATCATACGCCACCTTGATTTGCGTGACGTGACGTCCCCGTAAAACATGAAACATGATAGATTAGGCCAACTACGCTACGTAAGCTAGCTCAGGTAATTATAAGCGTATTACTACGTTGGCTCGTGGGCTCGAATGTAAGTAACTGTCAATAACTTACATACTTGTTAAGATGAGTGATCACGGCATTAATTTACCGGAGATATCAGTAGACACATGCTCGTTTAAATGCTAGTTCAAATTTGGATTAGCAGCAAATGCCAAGCAAATTCCTCGAACGTACTCTAAATATGTACAAACACGCTGTGTTCTCTCTGGAGCATGCTCGGTATCATGCCCTTTCAAGATACCCTCGCATGCGTGACTAATTGAAGCCGATACAGTGGACTGCCTGCTTCCAAGCATGAGCGATATCAAATACGTTCTGCCTGGTGCACATGCTGCCCGTCACTGTTGAACGGCGCCGCTGCGGTCATGCGGAGGTTGTTACTAATTGCTCAGAGTGTTTTCTGAGAAGGGTGCCAAGCCGACACATTTATGGTTGGCTGTCAAAGCTCAAAAATTGGTAGATATCAAGGCGGTGTTGGCAGCAGGCTGGCGACAGTCCCCACTCCCCACTTACACGATTAACGGACAAAGGTGATTGTCACCGCTCGCGCCATGTCTTCTCTATCTGCATTTCTTCCCAACCCTTCTCTACCTGCGTTTCTTCCCAACACTTCTCTATCTGCATTCCTTCCCAACCCTCCAGATCGCACCGCCCGCCAACCATTTTCAACTGCCGCCTTCCTCGTCCCATGTTCGCTCCATTATGTCCTAGCTGTGCTTGCCATCCTGCCCCACACCTTCGTTTTAAAACTTGCCCTCTTTCCCATTTTCCTGTGGCAGGTTTGGAAATTTACAGTGGAGCAAGACCTGTCTGTCGCGTTGGCAAACTCACTGGGACACGAAAGTTCGGCCAGGCTCCGCCACTGGAACTATGCATTGGCGGTTCGTTTTTGTCATCGAACATCATCTCATTTTTTCTGACCCCTTAAACTACCCAGACTTGGTTGGTCGGTGCAATGCTGAGGTCCCTCGCTTGGACATTTGCAAGAGAACCGCTCAGGAGGTACAATCCACCTGTGGAAGGCCAACAAACTGCACCGATTGAGCGCCCGTTGACCATCCCGAACGTTCTCCTTGACGCCTTCGATCTCATGTTCAATCTACGCGGAATCGGATGGTCATGGTCGCCCAAGCCCTTCCCCAAAGCGAGTACCTGGTCCACGTCCACCCCAGGCATGCTAGCCAGATTGCTCCTCAATTTTGTAGCGTTTGACACCTCCCACTACCTCATACAACGTATCCGACCCTCCCTCAACGATCCCGCAGGAGACACCATCTTCGACTCGACCCTGAGCGTTGTCCCGCGTTTCGCCTTGGCAGCGTTCTGCACCATATGCGCGGCCATGATGGTGGGCACGAGGATGAACATATTTTCCCTCATCACATCGCTCATAGGCCGCATCCTCTTCCGACAACCAGCCTGGCGATACCCACCGCTCTTTCAACGTCCATGGGAATCCACCTCGCTTGCTGAGTTCTGGAGCTTCCACTGGCACCAAAATCATCGGTACGTGTTCGTCTCATTAGGCGCACGGCCCCTTGGAGCGATACTTGGGCGGCCCGGAGCGCTCTTGGGTGCGTTCGCGGTGTCGGGGGTAAAGAACAATCTCCAGACGTGGGCACTCGGAAATGGAATGGAAACCCGCTCTGTTAGCGGATTCTTTCTCATCACGGGCTCTGGTTTGGCCTTGGAGTATGGATTCAAGCAGGCGACCGGACATCGTGTCGGGGGGCCTTGGGGTTGGCTATGGACTTTGGTGTGGTCGGTTTGCTGGGGCACTATGATTATTGATTCGTGGGCTCGAAGTGGGTTTATGGCATCTGACTTCTTCGCGTTTGCGCCTCGACCAGGAAAATGGCTTGTTGACGCAATCACCTCGCTGTAGTGGAAACAACTCGATATCTATCTCCGTAGTTGACCAATTTTCTCGGGGGCTCGGCGACGCCTTGCATTGGGCTCGCGTTCACCCCATGACTTGCCTGCACCCTCGCATATTCTCTTTGATCTGTCATCCTTTTCCTTTCATGCATAGTTCCCTTATCTCTGACTGTTCTGTTCTGTGTTACTCACCCTTCATTTGCCTTTGATTACGCTTCAGCGATCCGCGCCCTACGCCTCACGGTCTCGCTTAGTTAGCCCCCATTTCACTTTCCTTGCCACATGATTAGTCTCGTGTCCACTATCCTTGATTCAGTTAATAGTACAACAAAGGATCTTCATGTATATGTTCTACAGTTAACATCTGAGATTATCCGAACCTACCCGAATCCATCAAAACCTTGGCAGTGTCTCTAAATGTTCAGAGTCTCCAGAGTCTTCGTCCTCTTCGTGTGTGCACAGTTGTGCCACTGTGTCCGTGCTTATCCCGCTGCGCTTTGACTCTCGCGCGTCTTCACTATCCGCTACGGTATAAGTATAAATTTCGGGATTCTGCGCGCTTACCTTTGCCCACGTGTATGGCATTATAGGCATCCGGGTCCTTAAGATAAACTGTAGGACTTTCTACACCTGCCCATCTCCGGTACAGAGATGGAGATCATATCCCCCAAGGAGACTTCGTGATGAGAGAGCACTGAGAGAACCTCAGGTCGAGGGGAGGGTGCGGAAATTTTTAAAACTCAAGGTCATAGCATAGTGACGGTAGTAGTATTACGACAGGGAAAAGAGGAAATCTTTGACGACGTCCTCGATCGAGCACTGCAGTGGATTCTTCCGCGCTGAAGATGTACCCCGAGAATACGCCGGTCTAGCGGCCAGAAACTACCAGTTTCAAGTTAAGAGCTCGCCATCTTAACCCTGGTCTTTCCGTGGTGGCAAAAGACTCCGATCCCGAGATCCGAGACATCCGTTTTTGCATTTGGCTTGGGTTCAGACAGCGGCTACTCTGGCTTGCTCGGGTCCCTGGTCTAACGGGATCACTGAGCTGGCGCATTTAGGACATCTTCCAGACGAAAAGTTTGTACCTACTCCGTGCCTGCGTAAGTCTTTTTCAAACACTCCCGTTCAACCGCGGACCCATCTTGGTTGGAATAGCCCCCCGATGAGTAAACTATTTTGATAACTCCGATCGATCGAGTAGGCAGTGTGCACACTGCACAAGTGCTTGACGGTAGTGCTGAGCATCGTAGTCCCATCATTAGTGGTGTTTCCATTCATCTTCACATCCACCAGAAAGGCAACCTCAACGTCCTGAAGTGGTTGCTTGAGCGCGATTGTCAGTTGCCTGATGATCAGGCGACTGACAATCGCGCTCAAGGCACTCCTACACAGGCCCCCTCCACGATATAAAAGTATTTACCAAGAATCTTTCTCCCACACAATTATAGTCAAGCGCATCAGCACAGCAGGTAGGGAACCTCGTAGCCCGGGCTGTGGAGTCCGCAGCAAGTTTGGCACAACTCACAATCAGTCTCACATTGTGCCAATTCACCTTGGTAGACTGGCAAGCAGACGAGAGGTTGACCCTAGACGACCTGGTCAATGGTCATCATCACGAACTGCACCGGCTTTGTCAACAGACTAACTGGAGCGACACCACACAATCCGTCTTTATAGCTTTTAGGAATGTAACTGTCAGTCTTACTACAGTAACTGACCAGTTGTTCGGACTTGCTCCGCCGCCTCCGTACCTAAAAATCGTGAGATGGAGGCGCTCGAGCGTCGTAGCCAGTGCGAGCGCAGTAGTAGCATGAATCCCGCCTAAATGCGTTATGTCCGAGTCGCGCTATTACAGTAGCATTCCAGAATTTCCAGTTGCGAGCATACAATTTGCATTTGTTTGCCCGGACCCTTCACCTTTAGCCGAGTAACGGTGATGTCAAAAAACATTACTGTATTCCGCTCCATTGTACAAGAAGGAAGTGCGTTATCTCTCAGTCGAGGTGGACCCATGTGGTGACAGAAAAATGATGAAATGGTGGATTTGGAACCATGTGATCACGTCACGGTGAGGTGTCACATTTTCACCAAGGAAGGGTCCGACGGACCAGAAAGCTTAATTGGATTGACGTTTCCCGTTGCATCAGAGTGTATTAGAATGTAACTTACTGTAGCAGGCTAGCAGCTTGGCAAATTTTCGGTTTTTTGTGGGATTGCCTAATTGAGCGATGGTTGGCCTAATTAGGTAATCCCGAAATTTCGAAACGAAATTTTCGAATTGCTGGTGTGTCAGTGCGGTCAGCCGATGTCAACTTGGTGGAATTAGCGGGCTAGGATGACCCCTCCGTACCCGACCAAGAATGTATCGATTCATATATGTACGTGGGCTTTCTGCACCACATTATGAGGAACGTAATTCTCACCTGGATCACCCTGGGACCATGCGCGACAGCTTTGCGCTTGCCCGACTCATTCTCGCCCTCATTGTTCGCCCCTTCGTTTTCGCAACATCAACCTTCATCGGAGTGTCGGCCACATATGTGATCTACATTTTAATGCGTCGCCGTATCTCGGCCTATCGATCCCAATTGCGGGACGTCCCCGGGCCTGGGGTGCACACTGGTTCAAAGGTAACTTCACTAAAGTGCAGGAAACAGATTCGACATGCCTCCAAGAGGAATGGGTTCGGAAGTATGGGCATGTTCTGAAGTTCCAGTCTCTTCTTTGGGTTCGTTTTCTTTTTTCCCATCCCCTTGAAATGCCCAATACGATCGTTTGGCGCTCTGTAGCAACAGAAACTACTGGCCGTGGACCCCGTCGCGATCTCCTACGTTTTGCAAAATAGCGACTCTTTCCAGAAATCCGAACTCTTACGTTTCGGTCTCGGTGTTTTTATTGGTAAAGGTATGCATAATAGTCCATTTCGGGGTCTTATTTTTTGTATTTACACGTCTTGACGTTTCTTTACTTTCTTGAGCCTAATATGCGTCGAAGGTACGCTTCCTGCACATACGCACGTCCGATCAATTACGGATTGTTTAACCCGTCGTACTGTATTAGGGCCACAGCATAAAAAACAGGTAAGTTACGCACGTATGTCCTCGTTTGAGCAGCCCTCACAATTTATTAATCTGTAGCGTAAGGTCATGGTAAGTGCTGGTAATTTCCGCTGTTATTCTTTCAGGACTATGACGCTCTTTTATTATTTCTAGAACCCTGCGTTTGGCCCGGCTCAAGTGCGAAAGTTCACGTCATTATTTCTCGAGAAATCGTTAGAGGTATGCTTTTGCAAAAATGTTCGAACCTTTGAATTTTGACCAGCGTTTCCACAGCTTCGCGATATTTGGGTAGATCTCCTCTCCAAGTCATCACGAAAGGATGGAAAGAAGAGCTTCGATGTCTATATGTGGTTGAACAAGGTCACACTGGATATCATTGGACTCGCAGGTAATTTGTGTTCGTTGTCGTCTTCTTTATTTGCACATTCCGAATCTCATGTAGGATTCAACTACGCTTTCGACACTTTACACTCACTTGCTGAGGAGAAAAGGACGAACGATATTTACTGGGCCATCCAGTCTTCTGCGTCGCACGCCCTCTCGCCTGGTCCAGTCTTTTTTATCCAACTCCTCTTCCCGATGCTCCGTCACATCGTAAGCATTTCGCTCTATCAGAAGGAAGGGAAACTAACAGAATTACCCACTTTTCTACAGCCAACTCGCGGCTCTCGTCTTCGTAGTCGCGATTACAAAGAAATTCAGCGCACTGGATCCCAACTTATCCAGGACAGGAAGTCTGCCGTTCGCGCTGAGTGCGATGCTAATGGGTCCAGTGCCGTAGGAAGGCAGCATGTGGGTGGGCATGACCTGCTTAGCTTGCTTATCAAGGCGAATATTGCTGCTGATATGCCGGAGAGTATGCGCATGAGCGACACCGAGATCTTATCCCGTGAGCACATTGTCCCTTTTCCTAACCTGTCTCTCGACTCGGAGT
This sequence comes from Russula aff. rugulosa BPL654, assembly GCA_022496225.1. Taxonomy (NCBI): domain Eukaryota; kingdom Fungi; phylum Basidiomycota; class Agaricomycetes; order Russulales; family Russulaceae; genus Russula; species Russula aff. rugulosa BPL654. Next base: position 1,256 of record WTXE01000080.1, on the reverse strand, counting down.
CACGATAATGACATACATTCTAGAGGTGCCCACATTCCTACTTGCAGGGCACGAAACCTCGAGGTGAAAATTATTCCTGTGAATCCTGTCCACACCTCGTCATACCTTTAACCTTTTTCTGTAGCACCGCGGTTACTTGGATGTTATTTGCACTTGCCTGCCATCCCACGGTCCAAGTCAAGCTCCGTGCCGAGTTGCGCACCTGCCCGACCGATTCGCCAACAATGGAACAGCTCAACTCATTGCCGTACTTCGAAGGCGTTGTCCGCGAGGCTCTGCGTCTCTATGCTCCCGTGCCTGAAACTTGGCGCATTGCGATGCACGACGCGGAGATCCCACTGCAAAGGCCGTTTACGGACAAAGAGGGCGTTTCACGGGGCACTGTCAGGTACGAATAACTATATCTCGGTGAAGCACCCAGATGGGATGGGCTGACTTTCTCTTGGATGATGGCGACAGGGTGTCCAAAGGCGATTTGGTGATCATCCCTATTCGACTGTTGAATCGCTCGACAGAAGTATGGGGGGAAGACGCGAACGAATTCAGGTAACCGCAAGTGTCGCCCGTTATCATGTTGTATGTTTTGACGGTAGGAGTATTGTAGGCCGGAGCGATGGGATGATATTCCCGATGCGGTGAAAGGGCTTCCGAGCGTCTATGGACACTTGATGACGTTTACTGCGGGTGCGCACGCCTGCATCGGCTACCGTTTTTCTGTGTTCCAGTGCGTCTATCTTATAATCACACTTCTCTCGCTCGCAAAAGCGTGCCGAGGGATGCCCCGGATCGGTGGCCTCATAACTGATTACTTCCGCAGGATCAAAGCCCCATTCACCGATGTGCGCACATTCGAGTTCGAATTGGCTATGGAGCCGGCGGATATTATATGCAAAGTCTGATCGTCAGTCGTCCTTTTATCGCGTCAAATCCTTCCGCGGGGTCTCAGTTGCCGCTGTTGATTCGACTAGCGAATACGGATTGATCGCACGGGAATGATGACACGCGCTTTACTTTCCATGATATCCGTTATGGTGCCTTAAGATTCAGGACCCTATTTAGTTAGTACTGTACAGTATGTTCTACGATGTGTCAGGCGGCGATGTATAATCGTCCTGATGGGTGTGTGTATGTTGCTTCTCTCAAGCTCTGCATAGCCTTTTTTGTCGTCTACGAGTCTACGAGTCAGTAGTCCTTGATGCCAGAGTTCACTAAACTGGACAGTCACGCTCGTTGATGATCAGAGAATAGCTTTCCTG